>VZRU01015662.1:645947-682106 GCA_013398155.1 Pedionomus torquatus | reverse complement strand
TGGATAAGAGCAACTTTTGTAAGTAGCAAAGCATAGCACTTTTAAAGAAGATTATTCATTATTCTTGGCAGAGCTTGTAGAAGGATTTTCTTGTGCTCCAGTGCAGACTGGTACCTGCTAGTTTCATTGTTCTCTGGCTGCTGCACAGCCACAAACGTCCTGTGGTGTTCCGGGGCTGGCCCCACTGCTTTTTCAGGGAAACTCTTCTGCCTCTTGCTGGCTGTCTTTCTGTTTTCAACTACAGATACGTATAAAAATTCATTCCTGAACAGATGCTTTCTAGGTAGCTGTATTGCACTATTGTTCATGCCATGAAATACTCTACCTATCTAAATATAGGATTTATTTCTTCCCTTGAGCATTTTGTTACTAAATTCTATAGCCGTGGCTTTAGCACCTCTACTGGCAATCAGTTGATGCAGCAGTCTCCCAAGCTCTGTATATTAGTTTTGGTGGCTTTATACCTTTTTCCTGTGCTATGTTTTATACACATTCTCTCTCTCTTTCCTATACTTCCTCCCATTACATCTCTCTACGTTTAGTCTACCACTTCAATACAGTGTCTTGATCCCACAAGGACTTTCTGTTCAGCTTTTTAAACTTTAAACCTTTTCCCCCTACCACCTCCATTTTCATATCTCTTCTTTCCCTCCCTATATATCTGTAGACAGATGTTATTTTCTTGTTTTAAAATTACTTCCTTTGTTTAGCAATGTTTCCTCTTTTGTAAGAGATCAGCTGGCCTCTCGGGCAGTAAAAGAGGAGCTGCTGCCCCAGGACTTCCAATTAAGTGAGCACTACCATGAAGCACACAGTACTTGAGAGACCATTCATCTCTTGCTGTTGGAGGAGGATTGCGAAAGGAAAAGATGTGCTTGGGACCATTGCTAGACTATGCGCGCTCTGAAATCTTTGGTGTGTGCTGACTGACCTTTCTACATGGACTTTTTCAGGCGTGATGATCCATCATGGAGGCAGCCCAGGGCCAGCTGAGGAACTGGCAGCTACCCAGCTACAATATGCTGTCAGATTTTCGCGACAATGGCTTTTTCAGGACAATAGACAATGTCAGTGTCAGCTAAGAAGCAGCAGTACTACACCAGGGATTTTGCAAATTGTCCAGTAATATTAGCAAACAGCATTTTGCTGGCATAGTTTCCATACTAGCTGTCAGTAAATATGTTATTTGTACTCCGTGTGTTTGTAGTAAATTATCATCATAAGAAACCAAAACAAGGTAGAGACCAAGCTGCATTGGGACAGGCAAGCGTGTCAACACATCACGGGAAGCATTTAAACTCTGTAGGGCTGTGTTTATTAAATTAGCCAAAGTGCAGTAGCGGTGTGGTTGCAATGGCCATACTGCAAGTCAAGAAAAGTCTCTAAAAGAAAATGTTGGTTTCTTGAACTTCTCTCATTAGATGATACTCCCTTCTATCATGTAATGTCTCTATCTTGCAAAATGTTTACAATAGGCCACAGCTGATGAAATTTATTTAATCAACAATGGATAACCATTGCCAGAATTTACTAAAACAGTCTGTTCAAGCCAGAATTTCTTAAGCTGGTGAAGCAAAGAAGTAAAGTGGAAAGCCGGTTTATGCTGCTGACATAGAAAACCCCGTTGTTTCCCTCAGAGCTTTGTTACAGTGGTTGAGAAAAGTTGAAATATTGGAGAAGGTATATACCTACTTTGCACTAAAATCTGTACATTGTAGTTAAAAGATCTCTTTAGCCACTAAAGAGATCTTTAGCCGCTAAACTATGTTTATGTTGCCAGAGGTTAGAAAAGAAGATCTGAGTCTGAAACTGCACTGTAATCTGAACATGATAGAGACACACAAGAAAGCAGTCGTCCATTTCTGCTTCTTTAGCTTTACTGCCTGCCTTGCTCCTTCTTTTCATTCAGGTCTTCCATTCAGACCTTTAATTTGGAACAAACAGCATTTCCTGGAAGTGTTCTAGTTAAACCATGTAAGTTATAAGACAGCTACAGATGCAGACTGGGACTGCAGAACAGTCTTTTCCTTTGGGAATTGGATTCACAGTAATATTGCCATAGGTTTTTCTATTTGCTGTTCAGTGCTACTCATCAACAAATATATCTGCCTCTTCAGAAACTCAGATCATGACAATAAACTGTTTTTTTTTATTATTATTTCATAGATTAGATTATGATGATCCATGGGGAATTTCTTTAGGTTACTCAATCATTGTATCAACAGTGTTTAGCAGGTATAGCTTACTTTCCCATAGACCAAGCACACAGGTCTACCTTCCCATGTTGATTCCTCAGAGCTGATGCCCAATGTTTTCTGTGCTCAGTTTCTCCTCTTTTTCACCTTTTGGTGATAAAATACGCACTGGGAAAAAGCAATGAAAATTTTCTATGACTTCCAGACAGATATTTTTCTTATCCTCCTGTAAGCATCGCGAGAAGCAGCAGTCACAATGAGCTGCTGGGAGAAATTCAGTCTCAGCCTTACTGTCCACACAAGACCTTTGAGATGTTGTGGCCTCCTGCTCTGGCCACATCTTCATCTGACATGAGAATGGGACTGGAAAACTGAGGTCAGTCTCATGGAAGAAACATCTTGCAATGATTTATTCTGAAGTCCAAAGTTAACTAATTTCTATTTGTTCTTATTTCTTTATAGCAAGTCAAAGTTAATCATTCTTCTTTCTGTAAAGAATCTTGAAGTTTGTTTTTCTGCATTTATGGACCTTCAAAGATCCTCTTGATGCATAAGAAAATATGTTTACACTACAGGATGGCCAGAAAGCTTCAAAACCATAAAATTTCTGGCTTGTTTAGTGCTCTCCTAAAAATGTAAAGATGACCAAACAGATTATTTGTATATATATAAAAAAAGAAACGAAACTTTTCAGTCTGAGAATTTCTTTGCCAAGTTTCAATCTAAAATTATTTTTTATGGCTACATTATAAATTGCTTAAAAATGGGGTTTATAATGGAAATGGTGACAGATTTAACTATGGCGGCACTAGCAGGCGCCAGCATAATTACAGTCTTCTCAAGACATAACTTATTACAGGCTATGCAGCAGAGCCAGTATTTTGTACTTTAATTAAGAAACCTGGATTTTGTTTGTAATAATTGACTGTTATGCCGCCCCTCTTGCCAGGACACCCTTGTAAAAGAGATTCTTGCCTCTAGTAGTCTTTCTTGGTTAAATATTTTAAATAAATTTTATATTGTTGACTGGAAGATTGCATGCATTTTATAGGTCATTATTAACTGTCTTTTGGTGACTTCAGTTGTTCTATATTTTTTAATGGAGGTTTTTGTTCCTCTCATCTGTGACCAGGAAGGTTTACAGTTTAGGTCTTTGAGAAGTATAATACTACAGTATCTGCATTACCTGCCTTAATGGCCATGCAGGCCTTCCATAAGAAAGGATGTTCTTTGGCTATGCTCTCCTACTGCCCTAGGCAGGTCCTACAGACACCCTACCCAGTGACACCGAAACGTGTGGATCTTCCCCATGCTACCCTGATAAGAGCATCACCACAGCTCCCACCATGTGGCATCCCTCCTGAGACACTACAGAGGATTTCAGTTCCTGGATGCTGAGACATATTTTTACACTTGGATGCAAGCTCCTTTTTAATATATGGCTGCAATAATAACCACATCACACAACAGCCACCCCAGGCTGGGCAGGAGGCAGGGCAATGCCACTCAGGGTACTACACCTCCTCATTACCTCTGTGGGCCATGCTCTCCCCACCCACCATGCCCTCATCCTTTCTCTCCACAGCTGTTACTACTATAAATATCCTCCATCAGTTTTTGGGCTTTGTTTTTGTTTCTTGATGTCTTTTCTATTGTTCTTCATGTTGCTGGAGTGTGTGTCCTCCTATAGCCGAGAGCAACAAACAGCATCAGCTCTATAAGTGTACGGTCCACAAGTGTTTGGTATCTAATTTTGACAGGAAAAATGTGGTGGTAATTAGGTATTCAGGGAAAGACCCTGATATGCACAGAATTAAGTAGGTCACACCAGCACATGTGTAATTTAATATGCTATAATAGTCATACCACACAGGCACATACACAAATGAGTCTCATAAAAACAGTAACAGTTTTAACTGAAAAAAAAAATAATTGAAGGAATCTACGACTAAAAGAATATCTTTCTAAAATTATTCTTTCTATTTTTTTTCCCTATGCCTGACTGGCACTGGGTACAGCAAAGACACAGCTGAAAGCATTGCTTACAACCACTTTCATTCTCTCTGCTTGGCCTCAGAATGTTACTATTCTAACAAACACTATTCAGTCCTTTCCATTTCCCCCAGGACTATCTACCAACCAGAGAGATTACCGAAGTTAATTATGTCACTTCCTTTCTTTTCTCCAACATACTCTCAGGCTAAGAAAGGAGATAAAGGAGTCAGTCTTACCAGCAGATCTCTCCCTGCTTCCTCCTCCAGAAGTTTGCCTCCTGCCAAGAGGATCTTCAATAAGTCTTTGCTTCCTTTGGATCTTCCAGGTGGAGCACAGGGAAAAGAGCACAGGAGATAATCTACCACTACATGGTTTGGGAAAGAAACAACAAAAACAAAAACAAAAACAAAAACAAAAACAAAAAAAAAAAAAAAAAAAAAAAAAAAACCAAAAAAAAAAAAAACACCCACAAAATAAAACACAAAACCGAAACCCAAAGAAAATAATGCATTGTCTTGTGATTTTCTTTTGGGTCCTGAAACAGCTATCAGTATTACATTACCAAAGAGTTATAATTAGGGCCAAACAGCTGAATGAGAATGGAAATACAGTATTTGTTATTATTTTCTGTCCTTGGAAAACAAATGCAAAGTGAAGAGAAATTTAAGGGAGAAACACACAGCAAGAAAATTCACAGAAAAAGCACAGAAATTATATCACACACCTTTCTTGAGTATCTATATTTGAGGTTTAAAATGTCTCAAATATCACTCTTCGCCAGCTATTTATTAGGTGGCATTGATTTCAGCTGTGTGAGGAAAAAGGGCTGGAAAATATGCTTCGCTGATGATACTCAGGCAGAAAAGCTGGTGAACAAGCAATAAAGTATGGGATGACTGGAAATACTGAAGCCTGAGCCTAGGACACCCACATCTAACCAAAGTCCAGTAAGGTCCTTAGGTACAGCAAAATCTAATTAATGCTGTGGTAGAATGTTTTCTGGATGCTGATTTGCATTTTGCTTTTAATCATGAGAAAGAGGGAAGCTTTTAAGGTAAGACTTCAAAGTTTTAGTCAGCTGATGCTGATGTGAGGGAAGGAGCCCCCTCAGCTGAATTGACAAGGGGGAGAAAGGACCCAGCATCACCTAGCAGGCTTGTGGAGGTGAGAGCAAGGAAGCAGAGTGGGGTGCCGGGATTTAGAAAAGCCATTAGATTTGAGGGCTGATAATGAAGAATCCTTGCATTTAGTGCCACTGTAGGTTCTGCTCAATATTTTTTTCTCTGCTTGGCTATATGCTAAAACACCTCTTTATCTGATCCTCCAAATATGGGGCTCAAGCAATATTTCATCACACAGGAAATGAGAGGGACCAACAAACAGTCTGTGAGTGACAATGGAAGAGAAAGAGAACACCAGCCCCATCATCTGACTCCTTTATCCAAACTGACTAGACTGATTGCTTTGACATCATGTTTATCAATTCCATATGTTTTGGAGGGGTTTGGGGCCTTTTTCTAATTCCCAGAAAAGGATGACTACAAAGGTGAAAGCAGAAACCAGTAGAGTCCATCTCCTAGGAGCACAGATTTGACTGCAACACTTTATTAATAATTTTGAACTATAGAAAGCAAGTTAATAAGGCCTTTTAAACAGCAAAAAACGTGAAAAGTATCTAAGAAATAATATTTACAAAAAAGAAGGTGTGACAGAACAAGCAAATGAAAGAGGATAATTCTGTATTCTATGGTTAAGAGGAGGACAGCTACAGACACAGAGGTCCTTCAAAACCAAGATCTCTTCCTCTTGAAGCACCTGGCAATGTGAACTTGAGTGATTGTCAAGATTAGAGCTATTCAAGAAGCAAAGAGAGAGAACCAAAAATACTATGGGGAGTGATTGCAATAAACCAGAATTAAGTATCAGTCCCACGGGAGTGATATGCAAATAGGAAACTAATGAAATGAAATCTCTGCCACCACAAATCAATGACAGAAAAAATATTAGCAGAATAAAAGATTAAGAATTTCTACTGGAAATAAAATACTATTTCTACAGGATATGTCAAAACTGAACTTCCTATGCAAAATGTACAAGAGCTAGGAACAAAAGGTTCATTTTATTTACCTGACAGGGAACCTCTTCTGTCTCATGTCACCAGGTAAACCAAAGGGTCATTAAATCTGACAATTCAACAGGAGCTGAGCAACAGGATAATGTGGAATCATTAGCTATTGTCAATCTGTGTGCAGGTTCTTCAGTCCTCCTCCATTTGTTCTCCAAATGAAGTGTGGAGCATGACTGCTTCTCAGCTGGAATTGTTCTGGTGACTTCTGTCATAACACTGGAATGATAGGAAATGTTGGCCAAATCATGCAGGCTACAGTCAGGCAGTGCACCTAATTAAGTCAGTGGGAGACTTTCCCTTCATGCAAACTGTGGAAATTGGCCTGCTTTCTTTATTCACTCACAGATCATTTTTCCTGCCTCTTTTTTTGTGCAGCACTGGAGGATGGCTGGAACACTGTCTGGCTGTTTAATGTGATAACAATCCGGCCCACGATGGACGAGCTCCGTTTCGTGTAGGGATGGAGTGAGATCTAAAGGTGTGCATTACAGCACGCGAGCAAACTCATTCTAGCTAGCAGTAAAATGTGCTTCTGGCTCCATTCCAGCAGAGCACTTAATCATATGCTTATCAGTTAAAAGGATGACTCAAATACTTCAAATTATGAGCACGCTCTTATGCCTTGTTGCATCACACCCAGAATGTCTGCACCATTAGCACAGATTAATATTAACCAGCGACTGAACGAGATGAAATGGGAGACAGAGGTTTAGAGCAAAGTGACATTCCAAACACTGCAACACACAACTCTGATATTTTGATCCTGCTAATAATTTTCAAATGTTTTGTACAACCACCTGCTCAACAGATGAGATCTCTGGTTAGAAACGTAAGTCTCTGATCTTCAGAAATACTTTGGTTTTTTTTAAAAAAAACCTTGTTTTTAACTCATCTCGAACCATCCCACTTGCATTTTAATTAGTGTCATCAGTATTTTAGCTCTCTGAGCTGCACAGTGAGAATGTCCTAAGGTCCCCCCTTTTTCTAAAACTGTTTCACTTGCTTGCTACAGAGGACACAGTACCCCAAAAATCAGAATCTCTTGCAGTTGCATGACGCAGTCCCAGCTGCATGTGGGTAATGACAAGAGGTTACTGACAGCGAAACTGGTCAGACTCCAGTCTGGCACAGGTTCTTTTTTGCAGCCACACACGCCTTTTGCCTTCTGAACGACAGGCATGCCCTAGTTTTACACATTGACCTGCTCCTAATGAAATTATACAAGAAGACTGAGAAAGATTGGTATGATAAAGTAGTAAAGAAATGAGAAATGGATGATTTTTAGTTACTGTGTTCTTTGATAAAAGGTATTAAAGGAATGTATCAAACCAGATAACTTTAGGCATTAAGAATCGAAAGACAATGGCTGCAGACAGTGCCAGTTGCACAAATGCATACACAAATAAGAAATAATGATAAATACCTGGACAATTCCTTCAAAAGAGAGAGAATCAGAAGTCTGATAAAAGCAAAAGTATGAGATCCAAAACGAGAAGGGACTGCTAAATGAGAGATGTTGTTGTGGAGAAAGTTCTTTGTTGTAACTCAAGAAAATACAGAGGAAGTCTGACTGTGTAAATAATTGTTCTGCACAGGCTTCTCAGGAAAAAAAAACAAAACCACTCTGTAAATATGTCATCATTAGGTTACAAACCAATATTTTTTGTACACTCTGGAAAAAAAGAAAGTTAGCAACAGCCTGTAAAAGCAAGTCTCCACCATCACTTTTCATGGTAGTATGAGGCAGATACTAATGAGAGTGCATTCACTCCCAGGCTCAGTAGATATACTTATCAAAAGAATCATGAGTAAAAGTAAAGCCACCCACCCGCAATCTTAACTCAGTAAGTGGGAAGTGAAAAAACAGCAGTTGGCTTTTGCATGACACTTGTACTTGTGAATGAAGTTTGTACATACACCATAACTTACAGTTCTTATTTCACCTCTCATTTACAGCAATATGAAATACTAGCTGCTCTCTTTACATTAGTACTGGCTAAATAAAGCAATCTACAGACTTTATTTGCATAACCTCTTATTTCTCATGGAGGTCTCTTGAACAACTGGAAACCGATCTCTTATATTTCCTCTTCACTTCACAGGTACAGAGCCTGATTTGGTTTGACAGGAACAACCCAGTTCCCTGTTGGTGACTATTAGGGAGCTTTGGAGGGCAGACAGCAATGTCCACTGCTCAATCATCTGCAGAAAACATGATTTCTGCCACTGGACCACCAATTGTGTATAGATGGCCTGGAGTCATATCCATCCTGCACAGGGCTGCAAATTATGATCATCAGAAGGCAAGGTTCTTGCGAGCACTGCACAAGACTGCAAATTATGATCATCAGAAGGCAAGGTTCTTCATAGCCCAAGGAGAGAAATGGGTCCAGCCAGGGTACATTTCATACCTTGGCCACCCTCACCTTTCTTAGGGACTTACAAGCCACTAGGATCCTGTGCTCTGCAATTCTCCCAAAAGGACGGTACTGCTCCCCAAACACTCTTCAGCTTTCTGTTAAAAAAGGAGGTAGGTGTATGAAGGACTACCTAAAAACAGTTATGCATAGATTTCTATGATGTGATTCTTCCACAGATACACAGGAAAGGGATCTAATGAAATATGCCGAGTCAATGATCTACAGCAGCAGAAAGCAGACTATCCATCTATCAGACTTTATCCAATACCCCTAAAGGTCATTGTTAGGTTGGGTGATTTGTTTTGGTTTTTTTTTGGGGGGAGGGCGTTGGGGGATTTTTTGGTGTGTGAATGGTTTGACTCAATGATCTCAAAGGTCCCTTCCAACCATGAAAATTCTGTGATTCTGTTATTTTCAACACATCTGTGCCATTTATTGCTCACAGTACAAGTATCTTTGTATATGCAATGTATCATTCTTAGTTAATAACTGTGGTGCTCTTACAAACCGGATACATCAAAAAGACAGGATAATACCATAAATTAACAATCTCTCGTAAAAGTCACTGACATTTTAATGAAATTCATTGAAAAAAACTATTTACTAAATATCTTAGTGAATTAAACCAAATAAATTAAATATATAAAATCTATAAATGATGTATTTTAAATCTGTCAGAGTATGGTTTAAATATACTATATGATAAATATTATTGCGCCCCAATAATAAATTTTCTTAAACAGTCTTAATCCTGCTTGCTGGTTAATGCTAGAGTAATATATGGCAAGCAGTGGGGTTTGTCTTAGAGCTTGGTTTTGTATAATAACAGAACTCACCTTTTTGAAGAAACAGATTTTCTATCAAGGAGACAGCTATATGACAATCTTGATAGAGAAGCTGGTCGTACTGTGGGCAAATTTAATAAAGAAATAAATCAAACATTAAAATAATTCTCTGAGGAAACTTACTTCATTTGAGGGGAGAAATAAAGGTTCACCAGTAACCATAGTGAGTTCATATTATTGCCATTGTTTTTATAAGTTGTTGCCATGACTTTTTTGACTTTTGGGCTAGATTTGACTTAAAACACAACAGATGGCTACAATTATGTGTCTGTAACTTTTTTTAAAAAATAACTAAACAAAGCACAATAAAATAAACAGGCTTATATTCCAAAGAGACTCTCACAGTTTAAGAGAGCTATGCATGGTTATTAAAACAAAACCAACCAAACTCTCTAGACTCTCTATACAATAGGAATAAAGCATAAATGAGAAATCAGTTTCACAAATATGTTGTATTTGGTAAGCCCGTGATTCATTCCTATAATTTAATTTGTTCGATTAGTAATTTCAGGGGCACTGAATAAAATGAAATCATATCATGATTTTGTGATTATTTGGGGTCCAAATGTGCCCTTTTCACCAGCACAGCTTCCACTGGATTTTTTATCAACAAGAATTGCTCACTTGAGATCTTTTGGGGAATTTTTAAATGAGTACAGCTTGATTGTAATATTTAATTATAATATTTATTGTCTGGAATGAGTGTCGAAGATGACTTTGGACCAACTACTTTTTAGAAAAAGAAACGTATTAAATTACTTCATGGTACTTCAATTTGTATATCAATGGACTTTCAAAAGGACAAGAAAGCAAGTTTAATAATAAGAAGGAAAAAAGTATGGAAATGAAGAGAGTACTGGCTAAACAAGATCCCATTAAATCAACAAGTCAGTGCAAGGTGAGCATCATTAAGTTTTTAAGGTTGTGTTATATAACAGATTACTTTAACCCAAGGTACTTTGAAGAATATAAATGGCCTCAACTATTACACAAAAGAGAGTATATCTAATGTAATGTAATCGACTTAACCGTTGAACTTTCTAGAGTTCTTTTCTATTTTATTTTTAAACAAGGCTATTTATGTAATTTATTTTTTCTTTACAACTGCTCAAGATATTAAGGCACTTATAAGAATATATTTTAGATACATGTGTAGGCTACTTAAGACTTTGAGTGTTATTGCCAGTATCTTCATCATACTCTATGAGGGTATGTCAGCGAGGAAACATCCATGGCATAAGAATGAGCCTTTCTGCTCCTGTCACACCCCAGGCTGCTTAGTCCAATCCAAACAGCACAAATCCACTCTTCAGTTGCCTATCTATGACTGACGTAGAAGCTGTTTTTATTCAGAAATCACTGTAATCCGTTCAGTGACATGTCCATACCTGCAAGACTGACTGTCAGGCAGAAGTTTTGCAACCTAAAGTCAACAAATTTTCCCTCAATAACAACTTCATGGCCATGAAGTATTTCCCTCAATAACAACTTCATGTGGACATGTGCAGGGTAGCAGGAACTTGGACTCCCTCTTACGTCCCTCTTATGGAAACCAGCCATAACTTGCCAAAGAATAGTCCTGTGGTGTCTGGATCCCCAGTGCTGCAATGTTTTCATTTCTGCATGTTTGTGGAACTCTATCCTCACCCCTGAGTACAGTTAGCACATTTCCAAATAAGCTTCAAATGGACCACTCTGGAGGTTTTTTGACACAATGATGGCAACACACTGAAGACACAAACCTGTTTATAGTAAAACTCCTCCTTACCCTAAATGACAAGATAGCAGTATCTTGAGGTTGGTCCTGCTGACTCAACAGATCTGATTGATCTCCTCATTCTGTGTATCTCATCCCTGTTGTACAGCTTCCATGGGACACTTTTTGCTTTGAAAAGTGAAACTTTACACTACTTATCAAAAGTGAAGAGAGTTTTTAAAATAAAACATTATCTAAGTTGTGAAAGCAAAGGTGACAAGCATGAAAAAATCACAAGGCAAAAGCAAGATGTCCAGTTTAGCAAAGCTCTCTGCATATACTAACCTTTAAACCCATGCTGAAATTCACTGAGGCCAATTTCTCTTAAGTACTTTATTGGACCCAGGATAAGTTGTAAAATACAGTAAGTAACAAAAAGTCCAACAGACCTATCATATTTTTCAAGATTTAGCTATATGCATTTACTAAAACTGTATACAAAGCAAGGTGATTTTGCATTCATGGTGTCCACAACTTTCAGTTTATTATGATATCAAGCTCACATTTGCTACAGTGTTCTAATTTTAGTTAGAGCAAAATTCTTGGTAAATCTAAACACAGAGAATGTATTCAGTCTGGCTACATATATATTCAAAAATGCCAAGGAAAACCAGGAAAATAAGTTTGCTATATCACTGACACTTGTTTCAGAAGTGTCATGGAAAACTACAGAGGGTAAAAGAAGATAATACTATTTAAGGCTGGTTAGAGCAAAACTGAGATGGACACTGGCTAAGTTTAATCACCAATAAACATTGGAATTTATAATTTGACTGTCATGTTGTGAACATGGTTCACAGAAATCCTTCACAAACTTTACAGAAGCATATTCACATACACTGTACAGAGCCGTTCTGTGTGTTTGTTATTCCTTGAATTTTGAAGAAGTATAGCTTTTGCTTAGTTTGGTTCATTTTAAGATTAATACTTATTTTGAATGTATAGAACATGTTTTGGTTTTTACTTCAATAGTTCCTTTTAATTTTGGCTAGTTAAGTGTTTCCTAAGAATCTTTATAAGTGGTTGAGGACTACATGAAAAAACACCACGGACACCATATGGAAAGGAAAACTCTACTCCAGTCCCTTCAAACCAAATTCCATCAGCTTCTGTTGAAAACATGATCTCACCACTTTCTTTGCAGGAATAAAGCTGACACTCGTGAACCCAAACACTTTCCACAAGTTTGATTTTATAAGATCTGATGAAGGATGAAACAGTGAGGTCTTAGATTTTTTTAATAGGTGAAGGGATACAACCACACCAAAGTGTAAATGGGAATTGCCAGGTTGGTGCAAAGAGTTTGAGTTCAGTCTTGCAGCACTATTTATGTGAGACTTCTCTCTCTCTTACAAGAAAACTGATGGGGGAGTTTTCTACAACTTGCTCAAACACTTCATGGAAAGGAGATTAGTTTGGTTTTAATTTAACCAACTAAATTGAGTGTTATTACTGGAAACAGCTCTAAGCTTTTCAATTCCCCTAATGAGGTCCAAACTTCTATGGATGCTATCACCTGAGACTACTGTAATATTTTATTTGGATTTAAATCTTTAACTTGGCAGCACTGCTGTGTCTCCGTGGACACCTCTCATTTTAGTTTTATATTCTCCCAGGTGGTTGATTACTTATACCCGTAACAGGATTCCTTTTCATATCGAGGAAGCTCTGACCTCCATTGCAGTACCATACTGAAATTTTAGTAGACATGGGATGTTGTTATTGTTTGGTTTATTTCACTATCAAGACCAAACAATCCATTATATTGGATTTATTTGACAATTTTTTTAAGGCACCTTTATTTGCCAAGCTTCTTTGATTCTTAATGTTATTTGGAACTAATCTCTTCTGCTAACATGTAAGCAAACTAAGAGCCAAGATTTTTATGGGAGACAGGAAACGTAGATTTAAAGGAGTGCTGTGTTATCTTTTACAGTGACAACAAAGAGAATATAGACCCAAATATACCCCCAAATCACACAGCTGATTTTTTAACTGTTTTCAAGTGTAGGTCTTCTTGAAATATTTATATGGTATCACCAAGAGCATTAAAACTTGTTTAGAACCACAAAGCAGCATTACCAGCTACCCTAACCTGCCCAGAAATCTAGTAGTTCTCAGATCAGGTGGAAATGTCATCAGGAGAAGATATTTCACAGAAGGAACTATTAACACTTCCCTTTGTTTAACACTTTTCTTCAGTTTTATGTTTAGCAATAGAAAAGTAGAAAAAAATCATCTAGGCAACCATTTTAATAAAATTATAGATATATATACACATATATATATATAACCAACTTTTCATACATAAGGAATGATATTTCAAGACCATGATACCATTCTGTGTGATAAAGTCCACTGCAGTAGTTCACTAAAGCAGTGTAGGGAGAAGCATTATACTGTCCAGAGAATCTTCTTCCAGTTCTGGAATAAAATGTTCTTATCTAGACTAACTGCTTTCCATGAACTGTTGAGAACAAGTTGATTTCTATAGTGCTATTCAGATATTTATATCATAATTGTTTCTTGAAATATGTGATTTGTGAAATAGTAGATCTGAAAATGCTCGCCAAGAAAGCAAGGTTGAGCTCACTTAAGAAATGTAGTTAACCGGCATATTGCTGCTACAAAAGAGAACAGACATCAGTTAAAACAAGGGAAACAGATTTCACAATGTTTATGTTTTCTGGCTAATAAAAGGATAAAGAAAGAAGAGGGTAAAAAACTCCAAACATCCAAAATAAAGTGGGACCTCTAATAAGTTAAAACGTAATTTGCTTGTATCAGGACATGTTTTCAGAGTTTAAAGTAATACAATGGACTTGCTCAAACTATGCAATATCTTTTGACAAATCTTTGTGTTCTGTTCTTCCTTATGTAAGGTAAGAATTCAGAAGTTTTGGGGTAGTTAGGGAAGTTTTCTCAGGCTTCATTCTGCACAAGCCAGTTCTTGCAAGAACACGTCCTAGCTCCTGCTCACCATCAGCTGGAAAGAAAACTGGTTAGTTAAATTCCTGCAGTTTATTATTATCCTGTATTTTGGTAACTGTTTCCTTTTATGCAGATGATTCCTTAACACTTTATCTTAACAGAATAAAAGAGACTTCTTCCATTCTTAAATATTTGTGGTAGCTTAAGAGTTTTTATGGAACAGTGAATTCTTATTCAAAGTGGACCAGCGTACTCCGAGCATGCCAAGGAAACTACTTGTTTCAGGAACTGAGGATCAGGATTGTCACTGAGTGGCAGGAGCTACTCTGGGGACACTGCCTGATGCTAAAAGTAGAGGTGCCTTTGGGTACTGTTAGAAAGTCTCCTCTGTCAAGCAAAACAAGTTACCTGAAACAAATTTATGCTGGGAATAGGCACCTTCTTTATGCTCAGCCAGCCCCAGTTTCCTTCTCCAGAACTGTATATCCTGTTCTTTCATTGGAGTCGTCAGATCAGATTCATCCAGATTAGAAATATATATGTATCTTAGCTAGGTTACCCCATCCACTGGCAGCAGCTCATTTTAAGACTTTAAAAAGCGATTATATGTATTGTGCCTAAGAAAGCCTGTACAGGGAGCAGCACGCAGTGTCTGGCATAGATGCAGACTTCCAGAATGGGGAGTAATGAATCCAGTCTGCTCCTTTCCAGTCTTTGTGGACTGGGGAATATTCAGTTGCCTGTGAAACATTACACTGACCAACCTGTCACACGCGGGAGCAGTGACAGAGAGTAGCATTCTCATTTGTGCTGTGGGGATGCCGAGTCCCGTCTCTGGCATAAGCTGCTCTCCAGAGACAGGCACTACAAAAGCCAAGGGAGATTGTACTGCCTGTGTGCAAAGAGCAATTTTGCAAAAGCTTGTAACAGATTTTCCAATGAGGAGCAAAGGTCAGGTTCTAACTCTAAAGTGCCTTTTCTTACCCGTTCCTCCTCCTCATATTTTCAAATCCTAACTTCCGAGCACCAGACAGCAAAAGTCTTTCAAAAAAAGGTTTCTCCCCTCCCCTTTTTTTAAAAAGAAAGCATGGAATAAATAACTAAATTTCTCAAGGCTCTTTTGGAAATGGCTGAACCTTTTCAGCCAAAAATTTAAAAAAAAATCATCCTCAGGCACAGACAGGATATAAAATACTACCCTGAAGAAGTGTTACAGTTCAGAAAATCATAAGGGGCCAAAAAATGGGGGTTAGAACTGGCAATGTCAAAAGTATGAATGATACTCAATAACACACAGTTTACATAATATCTAGGCAATATTTTAAATCACAAGGACAAGTTAACTAAGTTAACAGCTAATTAAAGCAAACTAACCGAGGTCCAAGTGTTTTCTATTTGGAAACTTTCTACTGACACTCAATAGTTCATTTGTTTATGCAAATAGAAAACATTAGGGGAAGTTTTGCTGGAGTTAATGTCTTCGATACCGTTTTGCTTTCTACTAAACGCTTCAGAATCTATTCTGTCACCCTCAGCCTGAGAGATAAGCAAGGTTTTCAGTGTTTCCAGCCTGCAGATGTTATTGAAGCCAAAGTTTTATGGAAAATGCTCACAGTAAACAATGGTATTAACAACTGCAATGTTTGCCTGTCAGAGATACACTTTGGGAAAAATAAGTCAAAGCACAGGTACATATTTACATATGTGCATTTATGCTAGAGAGAAGAGATTTCTATGTGTATGTACAGTGCATACTTGCTGCATTATTCAGTGAAGACTACAGCTGCTGGAACTGCAAATGATCTAAGAAAAGCTGGCAAAACAAGGACTACTGCTTCATCACAGTGTTACACCAAAAGCATGTTAAACTGAACAACCATGAATCACTTTAGTGAAGACTATTCCTGGGTAAAAAGCTTGCCATACAGCAACTCAATATGCTACATAACATAAAGGACTTAAAATACATATATTGTTTATAAAGTCTCAAAACATGATACATGTTCCATGATAATGGAAACATTATAATGATAGTATTTACATCAGTTTCTTTGCACCTCTGCAGCATATTTTGGATAAGTAGATTTTTTCACATATAATTATGTCATGTAGAAATTTCTCTAACCCATATATGGTTTCAATGCCACATAAATGCAAAAGAATTTTGGAATCAAACATTTGTGATTTAATTTTTAAATTTATTTGCAGATAGAGTGAGCCTACATTCTCAAAGGAATCTGGATAATGTATCACCAGAGATATTTTTAATAAAAAATATCTTTGCAGTTGTCGGCAAATCCCAGTATTTAAACCCAGTAATTGCATTTTTTGCATAAATTGCTGAATATTCTGGTCCAAAGTATCTTCTGCCATCTAGTGGGCAAAATGTCTCATAGGCTGCCCTCAGGCAAGGTTTTTCCGCGACGCTCAACAAAAGATAAAAAATACATGAACTGATTGGAAAAGCAATTGTAATTGTTATGCAATTAGCACCAAAACGGGTTCACTTCTGAAATCTTCTTTAATGTAAGTATTTTCTTTAATATTGGATTCTATGAATTTTAAATTTTTATTCTCTTCATCTACTCTGCCCTCGTGAGACCCCACCTGGAGTACTGTGTCCAGCTCTGGAGTCCTCAACATAGAAGGGACATGGACCTGTTGGAACGGGCCCAGCGGAGGGCCACCAAGATGATCAGAGGGATGGAGCATCTCTCCTATGAGGACAGGCTGAGAGAGCTGGGCTGTTCAGCCTGGAAAAGAGAAGGCTCTGGGGAGACCTTCTATCAGCCTTCCAGTATCTGAAGGGAGCCTACAGGAGAGCTGGAGAGGGACTCTTTGTCAGGAAGTGTAGTGATAGGACAAGGGGTAGCACTTTTAAATTGGAAGATGGGAGATTTAGATTGGATATTAGGAAGCAATTCTTTCCTGTGAGGGTGGTGAGGCACTGGAACAGGTTATCCAGAGAAGTTGTGGATGCCCCATCCCTGGAAGCGTTCAAGGACAGGCTTGATAGGGCTTTGAGCAACCTGCTCTAGTGGGAGGTGTCCCTGCCCATGGCAGGGGGTTTGGAACTCCATGATCTTTAAGGTCCCTTCCAACTCTGATGGCTCTATGGTGCTATGATTCTATGAAACATTGGATGTGTTTAACACCACAACTTTATCTCTTGAAGTATATCTTGAGAGTATACTTAAAGTTGAGCATACTAGATACATATTAAAGACCAAAGTGCCATAGTATCAGACAATCTGAAGGAGGAATCCAAAGCAATATTTTAATTTTCAAGGAAAAGCCTGAGATGATTTGCTGTAAAAATGCAAAGGACTACAGGCAGTGCATCAATATACTGGTCAAAATCTCTTCCAAATAATGGCACAGCACTCTCAAAAATTCTCCCAGTTACTTGTAGATTATTACATTCAGGATGCCAAACTTAAAAATACTTACTCTAGTATACAATGACAATCTTACAATATTTAGTCCCAATAAAACCAGAAGACATTTTAAGAGCATCATAGCTGATCATTAGTTTTCCTCTTAGCTGAGCTTCAAAGGAGTTTAAGATTTCACATAAACAAATGTGAACTGACAGTCCTAAGGAGCAATATATTATTGTATTGACTGACACAGTCACAATTCGGAAGCATACCTTGGAAATCTTCGATCACCACTTTTATTGGAGGAAAATGACAGGACACCAAGAGAGCTCCCCCCACCATTCCTTCACATTCACTGTCAAGCAATAAAGGAAATTATAGCTTAAGTCCACAAAGACTGTACACAGAGACGGGCCAGTGTGGGAGCCCTGAATTCAGCAGACAAGATCTCATTCTGATTCATATCTGAATATGAAGAATCACAGTTCAGGCCTATCCAAACTGGTCTATCCAAACTATCTTCATTATGCCACTGCCTACGTAGGTGCTATTCCTCTGCAATCCCTCACTGACCTCATAACTGGACCAAATTCTTGTTACAAGGACTCACCTTCAGGATCAAGGTGCAAGAGACCCTGGTGTTACAGTAACAGCCATTAGGAAAGAGTTTGATTGGTAGGTGCTGAGCTCCCACATGGCCACTCGTTCATTCCCCCTTCACCTGTGGGACCCAGGGAAAAATAGGACAAACATGAGTGAGAAAGCTCAGAGGTTGAGATGAAGACGAGACCAAACACCAAGCATTGTCACAGGCAAAACAGACTCCACCCGGGAACTTAATCTATCATAGATTAAAATATACATTTAATTACTGATCCAAGTATTAGGAAACAAAGAAGAAAAATATCAAAGCACCTAGGGAAAAAAACACCTCTCCTCCTTTCCCAGGCTCAACTTCAGGCTCCTCTCCCCCTAGACATCTGGTATCCAATTCTTCCCTGCTGCCACTTGTCCTTTCTTCTTGCTCTTGCCACAAGTCACACTCAGTCCTTCAGGATGGGACTTCAGCCCTGGATGGGGCTCAGCTCCAGCCTGTGTCATCTATGGGCTGCAGTCCCCCACAGGGGCTGCCTGTTCTGACATGGATCACCTCCTGTTCCTCTGGCCTTGCCATTTCCTCTCTTGTTCCTTCCTCAGAGCCCTCCTTTTCCTCTCTCTGTGTGTCCCCCAGGGTCTACTGGAGCTGGCTGGAACCAGCTTGACCTCTCCTTAGAGATACCACCCTGCAGACTCCCACGACTCGGCACAGCACCCCGTGTAGCTTGGGGTCTAGAGGAGCTGATTAGTACTAATGTAGATTTTAATTAGTTATGTTTTATAATATTGAAAGCAGCAGTAAATGAAGTTGTACATCCTACCTTGGAAGATTGTTTACTACAGTAAAAATAAAATTAATTCTAAAGTAATGTACCCACATTTGTGCTTGTTGAATTAATTGTTTCCCCTCCACAGGAGCCCTAGTAACTAGAAGCATCAGGGAAATGTTTATTTACTGTTCCTGTCTGGCTCAACCCCACCTTTTATCAAGTGACACAATGGTCTAAGCATTTACACTGAATCTAGCAAAAAAATGTGAAAACAACAGCAACAAAATACACTCACTGAACTTATTTCTATTGGGTGATAAAATACCTCTGTCTCGGGTATGAAAGCAGTATCCAGCTATTTCCTTTGTGGCCATCTTTTGCAGTCTCTCTAATCCTGAAACCCTTTTCTGAACTTTAGTCTTTATGTCCCTGTACATGCTATAGTTGTCCCTTCTGGAGCAATACTGTTTCACGTGGCCAAGTTGGGCTGGGGGCAAACGGGTTCACTGGAGGCACATTGTAAGATGGTTTTATTTGGCATGGAAAGCTAACAGTTAACACTCAGGTGAGGATGAGCCAAGTGCCCTGCATGCCAAATGGAAAGAAGAGATTAAACAAACCTTTCTGTACTCCCATCTGACCTTCATATCATACATTTCTCCTCATAGAACATGATCAGGAGAGAAAGGAAGGGACAGCCAAAGTCACATCAGCTGAAGTCTCAGAGCTGCCACCCCCTTGAGTCACACAGGAAGGTACACTCTCCACTAAGGAGCTTCTCAAGCAGCATGACTGTCATTTACAGATGTAACATTATAGAAAACACCCACTTTGTTAGTGGACCTCAGACCTACAGGCTTGTTCAGGGCATACTTACAGCCAAAGGTCAGCACAGAAATATTTGGGAAATTCATCTGGCTTGTGAATACCTGCCTCAGCTGGTACAGCTCATGCTTGATTTAGAGCAGAGAGTCAACTGCCCATCTTCCACACCCACAGAGAGTGTTTATTACTATTGCCTATTTTTCACTAGTTAAAAAAAAAACCAGACATTAGCTACCTAAGCAGCTGGCCTGAATTAGCATTTTAACTCCAGAGGAAGAAATATAGATGAGGAGAGATCTAGATCTGGCACAAGCACAACAATTTAAGAAGAGCACTGCAAGACTAGAGTTCTTTAGAAAAAATACAGACCAAGATGAATTTACAGCTAACTCTTCTTGCAAAACAAAAAAGAGAATCTAAGTTTAGCATTAATCCTGCAGAAAAAATATTATTCTTTTATTTTTAGTAAGATTTTTATTTGGTTGAAAATCTAAACACAAATTAACTGAATTACCTTGCTATTCAAGGCTGATCACAAATCTTTCACAGAGAAGCACAAACAGCCACTATTCACAGATAACAATGAAGCAAATAAATTAAAAAATATTTTCCCCTGCCCTGAAAACTGTGTAGGAACAAAATAATAACAACAACAACAAAAAAAAAGACTGAAAAGAATAAAAACAAATAGTTTATTCTAGGATCTGGGAGCTTTTTCAATTTATCCAACAAGATTCTCATTAGACATGTCATTTCAATTTTCTATTCCTCTGAAAGCATTGTTAAATATAGGTGTTGCAATCATGTCTGATATGTTGCAACGCTTCACAAGATAGGACTTTTAAAATTTATTAGAAATTGACCAACAAGAAAAGAGTGGAAACAGAAATCATGAGTTTATGGCTTCCAGCCTTAGCCTCTGTCCCAGACAAAAAGGCAGTGCAGTGAGAAAACAAAATGCATCACTTTATCTCTTGATTCACTTGCTATGATTGCATGGGTAAATTGGAAAAACACAGATTGCAGCCTTAGTTAAAAATTATAACATGATCATAGAATTAGAGATAATGTTGCAAATCATCTTGATGAGGAAACAGAAATAAAGGTCTACTCTCAATCCTAAAATGACTTTTTTCCTTGACTTTTTTTTTTTTCCTAATCAGACAGCTTTAGCTTTTTCTTACTTACATTTATAATTAACTCTCTGATTTGTAGCATGATTTTTTTTTCCTTCTTTTCCTGACTCATCAGCAATCAGGTGCAAAGCACAGTTTAACAGGGATAGGATAAAGCTGTCACAGTGAGATGGGGATCTAGGGAGTCATCTTTCTTTTATTAGGGGGTGCAAACACTCACGGTCTCCCCACACTTGTGTAACCATATCTTTATATCCTCATTCACAGCATGGACTGCCTTCGCTTGAAGTATTAATCATCCCAAAACAAAATGCAGAAAAATCAAAGCAACTCTATCTTTCTGCAGTGTGTGCCAAAACATTCCTCTGTGCTGAAAATTACTGTCTTTTTAAGGGTCAGCTTTCTAGTGTGAGTTTCAACCTGCCTGAAGCAAGAAGACTCAGGATGAAAAATGGGAAGATTTTTAAAATGCAATCCACTAGAAGTTCACTTTACAAAATACTTCTTTATTAAAGGGACTGCAATAGCTATTTTGTAGTTTTTCATTTGTGCAGTGCTTACACTAGCATATGTAATAAATAGTAATAACCACTCTAAGCAACAGCACAGACTGACCTTTAAGCTCCACAAGAGTCATGCTAAACAAGAGCTGGTCATAACTGTATTTTTAATTACATTCTCTTTTTAATTACCATTTAATCAAACAAATGTCTCTTATAATACTGCCCACATCCTCTTAAGCAATCAGTGCTTTTTTTTTTTTTTTTTTTTTTTTTTAATGTACAACCTTACCAAAAAGGTCACAACAAAAGTAAGCCATTAAGTTATCACAGATAAGCCTGGAAGTAATTATGTAAAGCTAAACAAATCCTGACAGATGAATTAAACAAATCAAAATTCATTGTTAGAAGGACTAGAGCCTGACCCAGTAACCTCATGTGTTTGTTCCTCAGATTCCATGAGAAGAGAAAAAAAGTTCCTCAGAAACCCAAGATAAAGAGGCTTAGTATTAAACGTATTTATTAGCATGACAGCCCTTCACGACCAAGGAGAGTTGGACCCCATTGTAGAGGCACAGAGCAGCAAGTATAGTGCCATTGTCAAAAGTCACATTACGAGCTTACCTAAAATTTACCCAAACTAGAAATTTGTTAAAAACAGGCAACATTTAAAAACTTCATTAGAATAATGTAAAAAAATCTTTCTGTGGAAATTCAGAGACAATCCCAAAACTCAGTTTGAAATAGGGATGGCTCCATTTCTCATTGGACCGGACGCAATTGGGGGTGGGGTGTAGACTAGATTGCAGGGGGTGGGGTGGTCTTTTTATTTGCTTTTAAGACACTCAAGATTTTTATTTACACTCCAGAAAATATATGCATTTAAGCAAGCCTTTTTTTTTTCTCTCCTGTATTTTTAGCAATAAAATCATTGCATGATGCCTGTCATTTGACAAATGTAGTGCTTGACGAGCTGGTTTTACTAGCTTTCACAACACCACAGTCAACCATTTTGGAAGGGCCAAAGACATATTCTAAAGAACTAACACAAACAGAGTTGCATATTATGAGACCAAATGAAAGTAACTATTCAAAATCTGCTGTTAACTAAATTTTTTGGACACAGATGTAATTTAATCAAACTAGATATTAGGAATCAAACCTTTACTTAATTTAAACCAGTGAAACATCCCCTAAAATCTATCTAGGATGATCTGCTTCTCTGTTTTTAAACTTCCCTTTGCACAACGTACAACCAATAAGAATACTGTACCTAAGAGCAGTGCCCGTCTTATTAATAGAAACACAGTTTATTTTTTAGGATTATATGCACTTTATATCTTATAGATAAAACAAGGTATTTCGGTCACCGAGGGAACCAATAGCCCCTAAATGCAAATAGTCTCTGTAACAATTTAAATGGATTATTTCCATTGCATGAAATCACACACGTTCAGAAAACCTTGACAACACATTTGCATTAAAAGATGTAATAATTTCATTGATTCAATAGATTGATTGATTCCAGGAAGTTAGTTTCAAATGATGAAAGATTTTCTGCTCAAAGGCATTAGATTTTAAATAGTAAAGACAAAGAAATTCAGAATTTCGTACACCAGATGGCAATATATTCTTAAAAATGGCTGTATGAACTGTTTCATGGAGATCATTAGGTCATTGCTGCTTATTTCCTAGTACTGTACTGATTAACCTGTCACTGGAAACATGACCAACCCAGAAGATGAGCAGATCTGACTCTTCATCTGAAACTTATGGCAAAGACCCTCTTTTTAACAGGGTAGAATGTCAACTTCCTTTTTTTTCAAAGGGCAGTTTTTAGTATTATTTACTCCAATAACTTAAGTTGAGATTTCAGATTTATGTGTGCAGTTATTTTGTAGGCCTCTTTTAATTCAAGAATTTCTAAAACAATCTAATGAAAAACAATTTTCAGCACAAAAATCTTCATTAAAACAACATTGTTCAGCTGCAAGTCAGCAAGTCTACAGGGGTTCATCTACAGTCTTCATCTGACAACATTCAGCGTTGTATTAAACATTGTCAAAGAAAGGTGCCTAGCAACATTGAACAGAAGAGCTCAAGGCATGTGTGCAACCCTAAAAATTTCCTTCTGTGTAAAAAAGTAAAAAAACTTGACTGGATTTCTTCAATTTTTATTCTCAACAGTGGTACAGCTGACAGCTAAACCACACTGGCACAAGCTTTGTGTGTCAATTGGGTGTTTTATGATCCTAGAAATAGGATAGAAAGAGCCTTGAGCCTAAAAATCCTACAAGTATTTAGCCTAGCACCATAATAATTAAAACTGTTTCTCACATAAATTACTTTCTTCATGTCCATGCAGTGAATTGTTTTTAGCATTTGTCTTCCAGTGGGGAAGAAAACTGAAATGAGCCTCCAAACATAGTAATGAGAACTGCACCATTCCCCATGGAGAGAAATCTGAGCAGATGTTTGTTCTAGCAACTGAAGTTTCACCATCTCCAGACGCAAACATTCCCTTACAGTTCATGTGATCTTTGTCTCCCAGTAGCAGGGACTTATGTGTCATCAGGTGTTTCTTCCAGGGTTTTGATTACATCTCAGCTTTCTACAGTAACAGCTGGGAAATTTGCTGATTGTTCCTTCCAAGGGTCCCATCTTAGTCACCCCGCTGGAAGCCAGTGTTAATCCTGTTTATCACAACAGCTTTGTCTCAGCACAATTGCAGGTTCCTGTCTTTCACCTTGTATCAGCTCCACCCAGCTAGACCATACCCTTGCCTGCCTCAGATTTGCAGTCTGTTCCATATCAGAGTCTTTGTTCCTGGAGAAAAAAAATATTTTTGCTTTTTCTTTAGTGTATCACTCCTCCTTCAAGTTGCAAGTGCAGGTTTTATTGCCACTTCTGCTTCCAGAAGGATGCATCGCTTTCTGGTTATTTCAGGCCTACTTAAAAATACACCATTTCTGCAAAGAAAGTCTTTGCAGGGAACTACATCTAAATATTCTTCATCCCCTTAAGAATGTAAAGGAAAATTGTAGGCCACATTTATGTGTCTTAACTTCTGAAACCAAAACTGTGAGTGTGGGCTTGAAGTTAGTAGCAAAGCATTTCTGGATGGAGATCTGTGGAACAAGATAAGAAAGGCCCTCTGAGGCTCACTAAAGATTTTAGGTGACATGAATTTCCTTCTCAAACTGCTTCACTAATAATAAGTATCTCTCTTCTATCTAAAAGTGTATGCTTACCTCTTTCAAAACCTCTGAGAAATATGTATAACCTGAAAGTAGATAGTCATGGCTATAGGGAAATAAAAATATAATCAGGTAGCTCAATCCACTGCAGAGAATAGTAAACCTTTCACTCACTCGGAATGAACCACTCCTCACCCAAAAAAGCACAGAAAACTAAAATTAAAAAAAAAAAAAAAACAAAAAAAAAATCAGCTAATTAAGTGCTCAGCTATATACAGATAGGTTCAATGTGTCTAAATATATAAAAGATAAGCTGTATGAGTAAGTGACTGATGTCTTTGATTCAGTGTCTCACCTCCTATCCACAGCTGTACATAGAGAGATGTTTTTCCTATTTTTAGCAAACATCATTTTTTTCCTTACTGTTTCTGTCTCAAAATATCATACTCAATCATTAAAAAATTTGTTCAGAAAGTGTTGTGTGGGATGCCATATCAATTTTGCTAATACATGTGCTGATTCTTCTGACTTACTTTAGTCAATAAACAAATAACTTTGGGTTTCATTGATATGAGGAATTCTGTCTTACAGTTATTGACCTGAGAATGCATTTATGAAAAAAATTCTATGTGTGTGGACATACAGTGGACATTACATATTGTTTTCAGCTAATGTATATATATGCTGTCCATAAGGATAGAAGTTTTAAGACTGTCCTGAACACTTACAAATATCTTCCTAAAAACCTCCATGTTACTCACCCTGTCTACTCTTCCCAATACTGGGATCTCCTGATTTTTATATAAAAGCTAAATGTTTTTAAATTGTCAGTTATAAATACCGTTCCCTTTATGCTGCAATATTTTTAAGGGATTTTGGATACATTTTTGTCTTTAAATGTGCAATCAGAACTCTACCAAGCCTCAAGGGGAGTCCAGCTTCTGTCTTCACATCATATCAAGTTCAAGTCTTCATAGATTTTATTTTAGTGGGACAATATTCATTGTAATATTTATTTATCATCTAGGTTATTTTCCAAACTGGGAAATAAACATCAATTAACAGAAATTGAAAAAGTAAGGTATGTGCAGTGAGCATTGTGCAGATTCAATGCAATTCCACTGAGTCTAGGGCAAAGAAATAAAAGCTATGACTATTTTTAACCCAGCTCCAACTCGTTTGTCTTTATATATTTGTAGTAGTCCAAAATAAAATCTAACCACTTACATAGAAGTGTCAGAGTCCAAACCAATTATATTTTCCTCTTATTTTGCAACAATTCTAACTTGATAACTTTTTTCATCCAGCTCTAACAAGCTGGATGAAAAAAGCATCTAACAAGCATTTCCAATACTAGAGGTATGTTGAGGTGAAAATACAGAATAGCACACAATATATCTTGACTATGCCTGCTTTTGCAGCTATAGTTGAGACATTTCTGACTCTTAACCTGACCCACTTAGGTCCTTGTTACAGTACAATCATAAAGACAGTGAGCTTAACTTTAATAGCGGAACCTGGGTGGGAACCTGTTTAAAAATGTTGGCAGGTAATTCATGTTGCCATCACTGCTGTGGCTAAGGCTGTTACCAGTACCCAAGCCCATTACTCTAAGCAAGTTCAGCTGTGCCTGCAGAAATGGGGTCACATTTTAATTGCATGAGGATTTTTAATAGTTTGACCATCTATTTTTAAATTACTGGGGAATAACTGAAGCAATTGCTGAATGAAATTCAGAAAGTTAATTTTGACAAGTTTATCCTTGTTATAGCATTTTTCCTTTCTGAAGTTCACTCTTTATCCACAGGCCATCTCCATTTAGCTCTTCTCAGTGAGTAGGCTTTGCCAAAATTAGCCAAGTACTCTGTCAAATAAACTTGTGGGCTGCCATTATCAAAACGGGTCATGGCTCAGGTGACCTCCATTTCAAAATAACAGAGTATCATAAAGTAAGCTAAAGTAAGCTGATTTTCAGAAATTCCATGCAATTACTCACTCTTCCTGTTACAAGTCAATCTGTTTAAGGATCTTAAACTGGCTATGGAAAGTTATTAGTCAGTCTCAGAGAATATGGGCTTTTTGTCTCCCACAGGAAGACTCTGTAGAAGAATCTTCTAAGCCCCTTGAGAAGCTGTCCATGTCTTCATTTTATAGCAGATGGCAATAAGGTAATTACTTTGTACCAAAGAAATTACCATCATCTGCAATTTACTTCTGCACATGGTGAACAGATACAGTCTGCAAAAAGAGAAGACATTGTGTTATTAAAATACATTGTTTTTTTTATTTATTTTAGATATCAGATATTCAAGAAAGACAATATTGTACATTTAACATTAAAAAAAACCTGTTACTTTCCCAGGAAATTTTAGGAAATTATTTGACTATACTGTACCACACTGGGAGCTGGAGTTCATCTGATCTAATTCCTCTGATCATTGTGTTTTAAAGAAGATTTGTAAGCACTGTTCTAGATTCCCTGGTGCAAGCCAGGCTGTAAGCAACTGAC
Organism: Pedionomus torquatus; assembly: GCA_013398155.1. NCBI lineage: Eukaryota > Metazoa > Chordata > Aves > Charadriiformes > Pedionomidae > Pedionomus > Pedionomus torquatus. The sequence goes on along the minus strand of VZRU01015662.1, from coordinate 654,922 downwards.
TCTTTATTGGTGAATGTTTTACCAACAAGAAAATCGCTAGTCTCCTCAAAAAGCAAAAGAAGAAGTCATTTACCTGGACATTATTTTGTGTGTGAAATTTAAGTTAAATGGTACTGACTGAAGTTATTGCACTCTGACCTCTTAAGCTTGCATAAATCATGGCAGTAGTTTCAAGTGCTTGGAAAAGCATCTAGAAGGAAGTGAAATTCCAAATTAACTGAATCCCACAGTCCATGTGAATACTGTATTTTCCCTCCCTTTCATTTCTACACTACTGAGTTCCCTTAGCACCTGCAAAAGCGTTCACAGCGCTTCCCCGAAGCGAGACTTGCAGGGAGGAAATTCACATCTCCAAACTTCAAGCAAATAGCTTTGTTTTACTGATATCTGTACACAGATAATAGAGAGAAACAGGCACCTGAAACAGGAGCAAGGGATTACCTCTATAATAGTGTATCTCTTTGGCATAGGAGCTGACTTTAAGTTTCTCTTTGAATACCTTCCATTCTTATATGGTTTCTTATGTAAGGGAAGACAGAGACTGCTCTCTAACTTAGGGAGATATCTACAATTTAACAACACAAAATGATCTATTTATCCTCCCTCAGATTATATTCTAGTATAGAAAAATTCCATTTTTCCTTTACAAGTGAAATAAGGTGTTTCTTTGGGCACTTTTTGTTTTTATTGATTGCTAAATAAGCATTTAATTTAATAAAAATTGGAAGAGGAGGTCACATTATAATGCAGCCAAGTTTGTCCCTATAACAACTTCATTCTAGTCTTCAAAACCTAGGTGAAAGGAGTGACCTTCATTTTCTTCTACAATAACATTAGTTCTCAAATCTTTTTAAAAACATGTGGGATTGCTCTGCAAATGTAAACTCATAAAACAACTTTATATAGTTCAAAATTAGTTCATGGTAGTACAGGAAAAACCAGCAGAAAACCTGTATTTGTCCTAATATTTTGATACATAAGTAAAAAGCCTAGGTTCTAAGCAATAAGAAAACCAATAAATCAGCTTATCTAAGAAAAAAAAAATTAACCAAATATTTTTAGTAACAAAAGTGTTGATCCTGATGCTCAAGGGCATGGTACGATAATGACATCTTGCGACGCAGCTGCTTGTTCTGAGCTCTCAGCTGGAAAAAAAATGACCCTGAAGTCCGTGACACATTAAGTACATCATGTGGGTCAGACAATGATGTTCCTGTGTTGCAAACACAAGTGTTCAGTGCATAATATATTAACTGTACAATGTTAAACACAGAGCAATGGAAACTTGCATCTAACCATGTATGGTAAATAGGAGTTTATATTTCAGTTCATTTGCAAAGTAAGACAAGAGGAAGAGCCTACAATAAACACTTGTCCACTTTGTTAAACATCATCAATAAATGAACCAGCAGTGCCGTTCCTATGTAAGGGTATAATGTCCTTATGTATAGTCTCAGGACAGAACAAAGTCAAATAAACTAGGGGCCACTACACACGTCTCTTGTCTCCTGTCACCCTTCTCACTGATGTCCGCATATAACCACATTGGCCTACTGCTGGGAACACCTATTGTCCAGAGAGCAATAGCATCGCAGTACAGTAAAAAAATCAGTGTTATCACTCAGCAGAGAACGCACTTTGCCCATAACAAGTATTTAAGAACCAACAAAAGGAAGTACTTTTTCACACAACACATAGTTACATTTTGGAACTCATTGCCACAGGATGTTGTTAAGGCCAAAAGCAAAATGGATTTAAAGAAGAGATTAGACAAATTCACAGAGAAAGGGTCCACCAGTGGCTATTAAAATATGATGGTCCAGATGCTGCCTCTAGCTCAGGAAATCCCTAAGCCATTGATTGCCAAAAGCTGAGGAGAAAGGAAGGGACATATAACAGCAAGATAAGACTTAGTGCTGCTGTGCTATTCTTTTGTCCGGATACTTATGAAAAAAATTAAAAATCAGTCTTATTTGGTGTATTGTCAGTCCTACTCACAAACTGTTGATCTCAAGGTAATTAAAAGACCTCATGAAGTTGTTGGAAATAGGCAGATCAAAAGAAGACCAGATTTTTTTAATGCCTCAAAGCTGCATCATCATCTCAGCTTTTATTAAGTATTTACCCAAGACACAAATATGTGGGAGATTCAACTGCATTGAACGTCTATTCACAGAACTATGTGCTATTATAGTTTTTAAATACTTCATAGCTTATTATAATAATTTCAACTGAATGAAAGCTGTAGAGAAGTACGTAATGAATGCTTAACACTCAACACAGACTTAAGGTCACATAAAGAACCTAAATATTCCAAAACCCAGAGTCAATCCAGCTGCTGAAATGCAATCAATGCATGGCCTGAAATAAAGCAAAGAGAAAATCACCCTTAAAACCAATATGCAAGAAAGTTGTTTACATTTGGTAGTCAAAATGTACATTTTGCATTACCACTCATTTTTAGTCACATGCCATAAAGTCACATCTGCACCAAATGTTCTACTCCCTCTCTTTGAACTCCTTTTAAATGTTTCCTTGGACTTTTTAAAGGAGTGTAAAAATGGACTCAGAGAACTAATTCAAGATCTGTTTTGTTTCTTGCCAAGATTTCCTTCCAGATTATTAAGAGGGCCTCAAAATTTAGCTAAACAAAATAATAGTGCTGGGAAAAAAAAAAAAAAAAAAAAAAAAGTGATTCATTTGAAAGAAACACGCTTCTTGGCAAAAAGGAAAGGAAACTAATAGGAGACAAAGGCAATAATTGAAGTACTTCCTTGTAGAAATAAGCATGCATGAATCAACACTGATTTCTTACAATCAGCACACATGATACGAAATTGTATTAACTCTGTGTTTGTCGTACAGTGTATGTGGCAGACCACTAAAGACACAACCATTTGAAAAAGTCAATGCTGGTTCATGACTTAACCTTTTATCCAGCAAAACATCTTCATGACATTCCTGATGGAGCTAGAGAGTCTATAAAAGATTTAAAAAAAATAAAATCTGTCTGGTTAGAAGTTATTGCCCTTCGGGGAAACTCTAAACCTAAACACAAAGCATCATTATAGAAAGACTACGACGCTTGGCTGGGAAACAAGCATGCCTATGGGATTGCTTTTTGGATTGACTCTGACTTCAGTATATTTATTTCTGAATCTGAAAATTTCTAACCAGTAATAGTTCAAAACCACAATCTTGTCTTAGTATTACATCAGAAGTATTTTATATACAGCCCAACTTACCTTATAAACGGAAATAAATCAATGAGAAAACCCTGAAGACCAAACTTATTACAAACGACTCAATCCTTGCTTGCAGTCCCAGTGAGTTCAATAAGGCAGTTCATATGTTTAAGTGCAAAGGCTCAGAACTCCCCAGGGAAAATGAATGTATAATTGTTTCTCACATATCATTTACATGTTGCAAGCTATTCCCAACCAGCCACCAGGAAGTCTGCACTAGTTCATGGCTTCAGACACAGGGAGGTGAGGAGTCTGGATACTAGTCTGACATTCAGGGAATACAGAATGCTAAGACTTGCTCGAGAGAGTAAATTTTAATTTTTTATTATTTTTTTACAAAGTAATGAAAATTACATCTGCAATTGTCTATGTCAGGCAATCAATTTGTCAATATAAAGGAAACTCTTTCAGTGGAAATACAATGCTGAAAAGGTTTTAGGAAAATAACCATTCCAGTGCCTGGTGGGCCCAGTGAGTGTATCACTGCATGTGCCCAAGGCAGATGGCTGCAGTCTTGCGCCTGTAACAGCTCCCTCACACTTCTACACCACAAAGCTGGCATCCCCACCCAGATCAATTAGAAGGAAGTATTTGAATAAACCTTGAGTCCACCCATACAATTTTCACAATGGCAGTACTTAGGGGAAACCATGCATATGTCACTAAAATGAATATCTGCTAAGATACTCCCATATCATTTTACACTGATTTCAAAAGAATTTCCACTTTAAGTAAAAGTCTATCAATTTCCAGTTTTCCAGCAATCATATAATTGCCTACTATAAGCCTGTTGGAGTTTACTGGAGGCTTTCCAACTGGTTTAATATGTCTGGGGATGAAATATATCAACTGAAGTGATTAGGTAGTAACACTAGGGCAGATTGCCTGGGACTCCAGATGAGCTTCCCATCAGTTTCCCACAGCTCTTCTCCCCAAACAGTTTTCTGATTAGGAAACAGCAACAGCAATACTCCCCTGACTTTGGGTGAGGCAATAAGGCTGCAACTACTGTTTGTATGTTGTGAGCTGAAGGCTTCCTTTTGATAAGTGTTTGAAGTATAGCAGATTCATTATTTTCCAGGGACTTATATTAAGAGTACAGATGAAGAGATGAAAACAACATATGTAAGTCAAAAGGTAAACATGTTATAAGTGATTCTGTTTCTCAAATAAGACATCTTTCGAAAATAAAGCATTTTCATTCTTTTCACTAATACAAGATGTTCAATTCACTTGTCCTCACATAGGCACCTAGTGCCATTTGGGATATGCAGAAGTCATTGCATGGTCTTTGAAGCAGAGGAGTATTCTTCCTCTTGGAATAAATAATCCATTTAAAATAATCAGTTTCTGAATTACAAAGAACAAATGTCATAATAAAGTTTAAGTAAGTGGCATTATCCTAAATAGGTAATCTTATATATAATAAGTTTAATACTGATCATTAATTTAATACTGACATTCCTAAGCCACATGCTGGAGAAAAACTGAAGTACTGGCGACCTGTCATGTCCTGTACATTAGTACTGAACCAGAGAGAATTTCAGCAGAGATGATTTTGTAAACTATGTTCTAGAGAACAGAAAATGTCTCATTGCTGGGCTTATCTGGCCAAGTATTAAGTTTTACCTAAGGAGTCTCTGTGTTTACATAAAACAACAGATCAGGTAATACCTTGAACAATTACATTTTAATTGCACCCTCAAGAAATCTTCAACTGAGGGCCCGGTTGAGGCAAAATCTTCTAATGTACAGTTTGAGTGTGAATACAGTAACAACAAGGTAAAGTTATCTCCACTAATGGGGAAAAAATGCAAATTATGAAATTTTTCAGCTTGATGTGACTCCATACAAATATTTAAAACTAAATGTACTGCTGTACATTCCTGTAAAGCTCTTTCAAAATTTGTCCTAGTAAGATTAAATGCTATTGACTTTTGGACTTCTAAAAATTTATGTCCCTGTAAGGAAATGGTTGTTTTAGAATGTTGTAATAGTTCATTTCTACTGCACTTACATTGGTTATTTTTTTTTTCAATTTGCATCCCAAAGATTGACTTTAAAAAAATGTTGTAGAATATTGATTGAAAGAATTTATTCATTACAACCCCAAAGCCTTGCAATGTAATTTTGTAAATTATTTCCAAAGAAACAGACCTGTCATTAATTTAAACTGAAGCAGCTGTTAGTATCACACACTGTAATCCTTCTTGCAAAAGCCACTGATAAATATCAATTTTACAAAATTACTGAATAAGTATTGCATCTACATCTGAGAAAACAATTTTTCACAGGCAATTTACAAAGCAAATTGAGAGATAAAGTTTATATTTAAAAAAAGTCTTGGGAAATTTCCATTGTCTTAGGTCAGTTTTTGAATTAAACAGTGCTGAGTCGAAAAAAATCTCATCTTGAAAATTTACAATGCGGAATTAAATTATCCCTTATGTCTATGCTACCTTCAGGATCCTTTATGCATCCTTTGGACCAGCTGATGTCTTCCCTCTACACGAGCAGCACTCTCTAGTGACTACTGCCCCCAGCTCCACAGGTCCTTGTGCCTGCTCCCATCCAAGCCTCTCCATCTCATTTACACTAGGCACACCAAGACTTTTACACAGACACATTTGGGACTCTCTAGGCTCTATTTGTTATTTCAGGAACTATTTTCAGGCTGAGCTGAAAACCTCCAGCAAGAAGCCACCCATAGATGACAATATTGTGGACTTCTGCATTTGCACACCCTCCCTCAGATGTAGGCCTTCAGTCAAATGGTCTTTTGCTGGTCTGAATGATCTCTCTCTGAGTGAGAAACATTTTAACATGCAAGAGGTAAACCATTCCAAATGGTGTGAGTGAAAGAACTTAATGTTCCACTCCAAAATCGATCTCAGATGTTTTCTAGCATGTGTGCTACATTATTTATAAATAATGCAGAAGAATATTGGAGAGATTCATACTGACAGGGTAGGTGTACAATCATATTTGCCCTGATAGGCACAGAAAAATTTAAGACCACAGTGTGGTCTATTAGAACATCTCAATTTGCCAGAAAAATTATTATATTGCAATGAATCCCTTAACCTTGTTAATTTTGCAATGTAGTATGGAAGAAAACTACTCATCTCGCTCTTTGCTTCACAGAAACAGGCAAAACCAGCTAGTACTTTTAGTTAAGCTAAGCATTTTTTTAAATTATTTTTTCCATAAGCATATGCATTCATCAGCTTCAGATTCCAGTTACACAGATCCATTCAAATAGAATATAAAATTAGAAACAAAACTCATACAATTCCACCAAATTCTGGCTGAATCAAAGTAAGTTTTATATAAATATTGTCCCAAACTATAAATTATTCTAAAGTTTGAACAAAGTCCAATTTCCAGAGTACTTAAAACTTGGCCCCAACTTGATGGAACATGACCAAGAATCACCAAAAACTGGCAAAACCTAGGGAACTTGGCCTGAGAATATAAAAAAGCCAAAGCCCAGAGAGGTTCACACTGACCAGGTGTCAGTGCATTTTAATGTCACCGAAACAGTGACTGCCCCCCACACACACACACACATATGTGCTTTCCTTAACAGATTGTAACTTGTATGCACAACTTTAATGCAAAAGGATCATTGAAAGTTATCATAAAATATATTGTTTAATCAAAGCAGGGTGAAAGCATTCATATGATAAAAATAGTGTTTGTTGCAGTTATTATTATGGTTTAGAATGAAAGTGCCGTGTTTGGAAATACAAGAAAACACAGCTCATCTGGGATCTCAGCCACTTCTCTGTTCTCAGCACTTTTAATAGAAGTTCTGGTTCCGTCAGTTCCCACAGCTCGTTCTGCACACCCCTCTGACTGACAGTGATGCCCAAAGCAGCTGCCTGCTGCAAATCGGGTGACTCAGATGACTTTGCTGTGTGACAAGGTGGCTGGACATACAAATCTCAATTTTTGTACGTGTGAATTCTGTTAACCAGGTGCTTGCATTACTAATCTATTAATATCTAAGCAGATCACAAAGACTTAGTGTAGCTTTAATACCGACTGGGCCAGATGATGTATAGAACATTGAGAAATTAAATGGCACTTTTTAATTCTTAGGAAAAAAGTCACAAATAGGGTCACCGATTTCAGTGAGGAAAGTAAAGATGACAGAGTAATTCTAGAGGGAAAATGTAACCAGAATCTCTGACTTTAAAGTCATGGAAATTGCCAAGTTAGAGGTATCCATGCAAAGATACCTAAAGATACCTTGTTGAGAAGGGTATCCATATAAACAGAGACTCACTTTAAAGTAGTGCGGTAATCAGAAGGTCTGGTTGGCCAGAAGTCCCACTAAAAGAATGGACTCTCGGTCATTTCAGTGTGAGTTATTATCATAGAGAGCATCATCCCCTTCACAGTTCCATCATTATTATCCTTGCACATCTTTGAACATACATATGAAGTTATTTTAATGCAAGAAGAGGTGACATAGTCTCTTTAGTTTGGACAGATAACAAAAGGGAAGTGTGTTGGAGGTCTATAAAGACAAAAAATATGTGGAGAAATCAGAGAAGCACAATTCACTGTTTTTCTTAGTGTAATAATCAGGAGTACCCAATTTATTTAGAAGGCAGAAAGTTTAAAACAAACACAGAAAGTAATTTTTCATGCATAATTAAATCTCCTGCAAAATTAAATTATGGGACTCATAATCACAGGATCTTGTCCAAAGGTTCCCAAAGGCATTAATCTATTCTCACAGAGAATAGATCCATCAGAAGCCACATAGCGTGATAATCCAGATGAGACACGCAGTTCAGGAAATGCTTACAAGCACAGATTTTCATAAATGAAGAACTCATTCCAGGGAAATGAGCCGGTTAAGCATACTCCTGTCCGTCATGATCAAATACTCCCAGGAACATCATGACTAGAAGAGCAAAGAGTTCCAGCATTCCTCTTGGTTGTGGTTTTCCTATTGATTAAGAAGTCAAGAGGAAAAAGCTCTGTTCCTTTCACACTCCTCAAAAGTAGCCCACTTTGAATAACCTATGTATTTTTCCGCCTAATTCCACATAATCAGCTTCCAAAAATATTGTATGTATATTTTACTCTAGTTGTAAGGATTTGACAAGTTAGCTATATTATTATGGATTGCATCATCTAAATGCTTTTCTTTTAAAGCAAATTTTCCTCAAACATCCTGATGATATCTGTGAAATATTGACAAAAAATTGAACAGATTTTGCTGCATACTGTCATTATCACAGAGTGTTTCAACAGCAAAGTAGTATATTATAATTACATGTTTAAAAAGACAGCATATGTGAACTTAGAGCACATCATGTTAAAATACAGCCCAAAGCTATAATAATGTGCCTTAGTAAGGAAATTTCCAGTTCTCCTTACCATGTTTACAGAAAGAAGTGCTATATTTTGACATTAGGCAGAAAAGTAACTTTCCATAGACAATGACCATAGCAACAAGTAACAAGATGCATTTTGGTAGCCAACACATGTGGTAGTTCTATTAGCATAGAGCTTTCAAATAAGAATCTCCAAAGATCAGCTGCACACAGGAGCTGCTTGATTTTGTGTCAGCTACAAGTACTTTTTTCCAATTCAGTAAACTGCAAATAATTTGGCTACAAATTAGGTGGTTCCTGGCAATTTTAAGTGCTTGGCAGAACATATGGTAAGTAACTTTCTAGTTTTTTGTGCCCTCAGTATATTCGAACGATT
>VZRU01015662.1:631194-645913 GCA_013398155.1 Pedionomus torquatus | reverse complement strand
AAAAAAAAAAAAAAAAAAGAGAGAGAAAAACTATCAGAGATTAGATTACATTACAATAAAAGAATCTTTCATGTAAAAGCTAATAAGTATTCTGATAAGTGAAGTTATTTACAAGTTCTGAGGATGTGTATGACTATAATGGTGTTCTGAGATCACCTTTTGGTTTCCATAGACTTATGACATTATCTTGTTCCTTCATGGTTAACTTGGAATATTCTGATGGAACTACACTACAATGTAAATCCTTGAAAACTAGGTAGGATTCGCTTTGGTTGATAATTAGAGGTATCAGAAGAAAACCAATCAAACCAAAAGCTTTTTGCTGCCGTGTCACCAGCAGAGTTTTATTATTAGGATACTAGCTCTCACTTTGGATAACAGTAACCATTTTATAAGTAGATCTGAGTATCCACTATATTTTCATTTGATCTTCTGTCTGACAACAGCAAAGCTAAAGCAGAAGGGAATTAACTGTACGGAATTCAATGCAACCAATAGCAAACCCCATTCAACCAGCATTAAATGTGAGCATGCTCCAAATGAGTTTGTGCAAACTCACAAAATATAGATGTTTGTAGCAAATCACATACCCCAAGGCTGTTCTATTGTACAGTTTGTACAGGAATATGTAGTGTGTATGGAACCCTTCTAGTTTATTCATTACTTGCCGTGGGATAGGCTCAGTCTAGCCCTTCCTATTTTCCTTTAGTCTTCCTTTCCTTCAAGAACACCGCACTAAAAAACTAGATTTGCATGAAGGAACTGTGTCCTCCAACAATGCAAAAGGGCACTAAAGGGAAGCTTTCCCAATATATCATCTCTGTTACTTCGGCTTTGATTGGTGCACTGCCGATGAGTGGTTTTATAACAAAACCTGCCTGTTGCTCCTGGGCATCTTTTTTTCTGCTTTGTTTTCTGATCCCTTCTATGTCATGCTTTTAACATACACAGTATTGCAGCCCCTTTATTATATATTAGAAATCTAGAAACATTTATAAAAATATAGGGTTCTGGGTACAGAAGTCCTAATAAACCTGCATGATCTTATGGATCAGCAACTTGATCTAACTTCAAAGTTTGATTTAACTTCAAAATTGACTCCTCTTCGAAGAGATAGACAGATGACTTCCAGTGGTGTTTGCTAATCTAAATTGTTCTATGCTTTTCTGTCCTGCAAACAGATCTTGGCTACTAACACTCATTAAAACTCCCAACAGAGAAATCCATCTATAATAACCACTTATCTCTATGCATTTCCATAACCACTACCTTGTAGGAACATACTCAGGCTCCGATGAACACTTCCCTGTCTGTAAACACCTGAAAAAAACACGGGAAAAGGGAAAGTGAAGAGGTAGCAGCAGAAGAATTTCCTGACAGAGTTACTGAACAGAAAAATGAAGACTACAATAGCATGCAAGGAAAAAAAGATGCACCCTCAATGTTTCCTTGCAGGCATCTCAGCAGATCTTCCACTAGTTCCATGAAAATTGTGTGCCAACAGGGATTACAATAAACACAAACATGTACTGATTTGATTTTTTTAAAGACTAGGTCTTACATCCACTGAAATTTGGGAAGGAAAAGAAAATAAAAAAATACTGTTACAAGAGTTGCTGTTAGTAGACCCTCTCAAAAACAGCAGAAAATCTTGAGAAGGAAGTGGGTGGACTGAAACATGGGAAATATATATTTGGATGAATCAGAAGATCTGAAAGTGGGAAGGCTCTAGGTCATCTAGGGAATCAGAAGCAACTCCACCAGGAGAGAAGGAATGTGGCTGCTCCTCAGGCAGGAAATGCTGCTTGCTTAGTACCAGCAGCCAAGGCCAATAACCAATTGCTATCTTGGTGATCAGCAAGTAATCTACTCTACTGATTTAAAAAGATTAAAAAAAGCCCTAAAGACTCTGTTTCTTCTGTGTAGTGGTGCTTATGCATCTCAAAGACCAGTACTTTTGGGACTCAGCACTGAGGAACCTGGAAGAAATGGGTCTGCTGACTTGTGAAGTATCAGAAAGTGCCCCAAATCCACTATGGAAAAGCTGCCAGGCCTCATGTGTGTCACAGACTACTCCGCCACATTACTAATGCACATATGCACTAATGCCTCCTCTGGAACTAAAACCAGGCAGATCAGAAATTACTCAAGAGAGGCTCAGATTATATTCCCCTCAACTCTTTCATATGTATGGAAAAACTAGACAATGACTGACCTCTTTTGGATAATATGATGTATATACATGCTTTCAGGAATAAAAGGAGAAAATAAGAGTAGTCAGCAGAGAGAAGAGAAAACATACCCTGTTTATGTACATACTGAGTCTGATAGTACTGATAGTACAGCTTCTTCCTCTATGCTGCAAAAAGACTGCTGCATAGAGATGGTATGACACACAAAAGAAAGGAAAGAAACTTTTTGGATACATTCAACTGAAAGTCTTGAAGAAATTTCAGTCATTGAGGATTATTGACGAAGATGGCATGAAAGCCAAGTCACATGTCAAGTTGCTGAATCTCATACAAAGCAAAGAGTGCTAGCAAAATTTGAAAATCCTCATGTCATCAAAATTATGACCTCATTAGAATAGCAGAGATTTATTCAATACATCTTTCACAATGAAGTTGCTTGTCCAGAGGTGAAATTCAGTAGGAAGATGATTTCGGTGTTATCTGGAAATCATGACAGGATATATTCTATAGGATTCAGAGAAGAGGGAAATAGCAACCACACTCCTGGTAAAGGCAACAGTGGTTGTCCATAGATCCCTCAAAGAGTAAGGTGAAGTTGACAAAAGCTTTTGTGGGGGGGTATCAGTGTATAATATGCAAAGCACAAGAGCTGGTACTTACAGGAGCTCTAAAACAGAAAGATGAAATTGACACTTCTGTGCTAGTAAACTAATAATTTATTAACTTTGCCAGGCAAGCAAGCGACTTTCCCAGACATCAAGGTCCACCAATATAGACTTGGCTATGTCTAATCTGATGAACTCTCTTCGTGTCTATAACATGGTGCCTACAACCGCATGGCTTAGTGAGAAGGTCTCTGAAGTGTTTTCACTTCTGAACTGTATCTGGCAATAATTCAGGAGAACATAAGTCATTGTGCCAGGGAGTTTTCCAGCAATTCACTAACACAAAAACATTCACTGGCAGCACTTCCCTTTCTAGTACAGATTCAGCCAGAGAGAAGAATTCATCCTGCCCCTTTTTAATACACCTGCAACACAGACGGTATTCCCAACATAGTAATCCTTAGTACTCAGTAAACGAAAACAGGCACTTTTAGAATGTATTTAATCTATCCTAATTTGGACATTTAGTTTAAAATGTGAAAAAAAAATCAAAGCTTATTTCTCTCCTGAGTCAAGGATGAGAAGCTACAAAGCAATTCTTGTTAAGGTGACCATGAAGTTACCAAGTCATCACTCATTGTACTGAGTTCAGACTATTGCTGCAATTTAGCAATGCCATTTGGAGTTACAGTCATGTTTTCTCTAGACTCTGCCATTTGGCTGACTTCTGCAAACATCATATTTTTCTCCAGTGCCAAGAACAGGTCACATCAAAATTTAGAAGAAAACTGTCCCTGAGGGAAGCTGGTTTCACCTCACTGATACATCAAGAGCCAGCTGTAAGAAACACTTTTTTGACTACAGGTTGCTGTACAATTTTGTGCCTAGCTCAGAGTTAACTAGACTTCCTAATTTGTTCATGGCAGTCTCAGGTGGAGCAGATCAAAAGCCTGCATCAGACAAGTTGTATCATAAATGCTGTTTCCCTTTGTCCATTAGACTACCTGCTCTATTCTTCAGGAAGGATATTAAATTTGTTTCAGAAGATGTTTTATTGACAAGCGATGATTTGCATTTTTATCAATTTACGTTTTCCCATCAAATAGGACCCACTCAAACCTACTTTCCTTGTATTTTAAATGTAATTTCTATGCCTTTGCCAGTCCTCAAGGATTATCTAACTCTCCATACAACCCCAAGAAGAGCACAATGATTCAGATATTGCTTCATCTTGTTTTCTGAGTAAACTCTATAGTATCATATCATGCTATATTAATTTATCTAAATATTCATTAACTGAACTTTTTCCTGTCATAATCCATAATCTAATTAGCATTAATCATAATAAGAATAATAAGAAAACATTTAGTTTTAGCCAAACTTTCTGTTAACCTAAGTTTTCATTTTTGTCCCTTGATAATTTTATCTATTTGAATCTTTACCTTTCCGATTTTACACCCACATACTTATGCCTCACATTTATGCCGTTTTTTAGAGCATAGAAGTATGCCTGTCCCTGCTTTCAATGGGATTTCTTAAATTTTCCAGTCATTGAAGAATATTTTATATTTCTTGTACTTTACTATATTTCCCTTTTACCTGTGCATCAGAATGTTATTAAGTATATCTTCAAAGCAATGTGAAAAGTTCTTATATGTAGAGGTAAAGATGGCTTAAATAAATAATTTAAAGTATTTTATGCTGAACATTGAAATGCAGAAAAAATGTGAAAGGTTTATTGTTTAAAGATGTTCTGTGAGACACTCACAATGCATTTGACTTGGATGATAACATTAATACTTTATAGTACATGTGGACTGTGTAACACAGAAGTCTCAATGTACTCCGCAGAGAAAATCTTGTTTACTATTTTCATGCTTTCAACAAGTTTCTATAATTTAAAGCATGTTTGGAGAAGGAAAGAGGAAAAAAATTTGAAATTTCAAGCAAAACAAGATATGAATATGTGACTGCCAAAATCTAGGGAGAAAATCCATTTAAAAATAACTAAGGAGTTTCTTGAGTAATTAATATGTTAAAAATCATAATGCAGCTACAGAAAAATGTAAAAAGCACAGTAGATATTCAACATGCTGGTAGAATGGAAAAATCCGTCTCCCTCCCCCAAATCTCTATTTTGGCTTTATTGAGGAGAACAATTAAACCATAACAATCCTTAAAGAAAAAAAAAAAAAAGCTTTTTGGTTCACAGGCATATTGAAGACATATTAAACAACAAGTTAGGATCTTAGCAAAAGAAAGGGTAAAAAAAAAAAGCCTATATAAAAGGAGAAATTAAAAATATTTCTAGTAAGAAAACAGTTTCAATAACTAAATCAACATCCAAACAGAGGGAAAAATATTAAAATTGTAAATGTAAAACCAGAGCAAGACAACCAAAAATTATTAATAAGAATGCAGATAAGTTTGATCATTGGGATGCAGTATGATTTTTCAAAGTTTCTAAGCAAAATCCTTTGCTAAGCTAAAGAAAAGGAGCAATTATTCACTAAAAGAAGTCTTCTAGGAGATTAATAACTGGTTAAAAGATAGAAAGCTAGGCAGAAATAAATTAATATACTGACATGGGAAAATCTGCTCTCAGGTCTTTTCTGCTGCTCCACATTTTCAGAAGTTATGTGGAAAATTGAATAAATAATGAGTTGAGAAATATTGCCAAGTTCACAGATGATACAGATGTACTCAGGATCATCAAATCTAAAACTGGCTGAATAGCAATAAAAAGTTTTCACTAGAAAGAGTAACCAGGCAAAGACTTCAGAGTTATTTTGAATACATAATGTGAAAACATTAATTCAAAAGTCAAATGTGATTTGGAATTACTAAAGTAAAAGAAGAAAACATATCAGAAAACAGTACACATAATAGAAAAAACATAAAACACTGCATCATGCCATGATATCATGCCTTTCAGGATACCGTACAACTAGGAAAACCTCAGGGAAGGATGCAATGAGGATGATTAAAAAAAACTTCTGTAAAAAATACCATTAAGTAGATCAGGACCTGAAAAAGAGATATTTATGGAAGGATGAGTTAGGGCCCTACAACATCATGAAGAGTATGGAAAACTTGAGCAGTTTAACTCAGGATTTTCGAAAAGGTAAGTCCAGTGAGGAATCCATATCCAGTTTTGAGAAAATTTAGAAGCTGAATGAAGGAATGAAACAGCTGAATGAGAAATCAGACACAAATAAAACTCTTTGTAGTTTCCATCATAGAAATGACATGTTTTGTTGTCATATATCTCTCGTTTTGCCAAAATAAAGAAAAAAAAAAAAAAGGAGGGGAAGAAAATATTAATCCCCTCCAACTACTAAACCCAAGTGTTTTTCATTTCATGTAGATTCCATCTCATAAATAAATTATAAATAATAGTTAAGTATTTAGCTATGTAATTTCTCAGCTAATTTTTTGTACTATGTTATTTAACAAAAGTTTTGACCGAAGCAGAGAATAAGATTTTGGGCCTTCTGACTGCCTTGCTTAATATCTCCCATTTGTATACACATATGCACTTTATTTGTTCAACTGTAATGGGTTTTTCTGCCTTGTTGGCCTTTCTCCCCTCCCTTTTCTTTTGTATCTCTTTTTCTCCGAAAGCTTTGTTTGATTTTTCAGGAATGAAAAAACATACCAGGTTGTGAACCAAAGGAAACATAACAATTTAATAGTCTTTCAGGTTGGAATTGTAAGAGGAATTTTATAGGAGGACAATTTTAAAGCTCAGGGTGGAGGCTTTTGTCTTTTATGTTGTAGTAATGCAGCTCATTTGGGTCCAGGACCAGGATTGGAACTGGCCAAACCCAGAAAACAACTAATTGAGTGTTTCAGCCAAACCCATAATCCTGAAACCCTATTCCACAGCCAGCAACTGCCTGACACAGAGAGCAGCCCAGATTCATCACTGCCCCACCTTCTCCTTTGAAGTTACCCAAACACTTTGACAGCAACAACACTGCTGCTTAAAAGTAGATGTGAAGTTGATCTGGTGCCTGAATTCATCATCCATGCATAGGCGTATCAAGAAAAAGGTTTTGACAGAACAACCTTGCTGGGCCCATGGTGGGGTCTGTGCCTGGCCCAGCTACCTCCAAACATCTCAGGTATCCCTGGAGGTGTACCATGTTCTCAGATCTCCCCACTCTGCCCCAGGAAGTGGGGGTCAGAAACTCATCCTCTTGACCACATGTGCTGTCAGTTCCAACTCTGGTTGTCTGGGAGGGGGTATGAAAGTAGGTAAGACTCAGCATGCTCCAGGATAAAGGGGCAATAGCAGCAGAGGACATGCCAGGAGCCCCCTGATACCAGCAAAGCAGAGAAACTCGGCACAGGGCTTATTTCTCAGCCAAGCTGGATTCCTGGGCTAAGTTTCTTCTGCAGAAATTATGCTCCTGACCCTCAGTCCAGGGTCCCCACTGCAGCCAGTTCTGATACTCACAACCTCCTTCAGAATTAAGCAGCCCATCTGCAAGAAGTCTGCAGCAGCTGCCATCTTGACCCAAGTGCCAGGAGAAACATCCAGAAACCAGGAAGGAGGGAAGGAGTTTCAACCCTCTTGGTTTGAAGGCACTCAAGTTCCCAGCCAAAAAAAACAGCTTAAAGTCTATCTAGGAGTGCTGTCACTCCTTGTTTAATTCATGCCACTCTGTAAACCATGGTGGGCAGATAATAGAGTAGTCTGACTTCTAAGACATTTAGAATCACAGGATCATAGAATTGCCCAGGCTGGAAGGGACCTTTCAGATCATTGAGTCTAACCATCGACCTCACTGACAAAAAAAACATCACTAAACCATGTCTCTAAGCACTATGCCTAGCTATCTTTCAAATACCTCCAGGGATGGTGACTTAACCACTTCTGTGGGCAGCCTGCTCCTTCTTGCAGCCTAATCAAACCCTTCACTCTCATTCAGTAATCAAATGCTCTCACCTATATTTTGGATGAGTGCTTTCAAAACTAGGCCACATCATAGGAGAGGGAGATTACAATCATAATGGTAGGTATCAAAAGAAAATCTTTCCATGCCTAACTTCAGTAGTGGCTAACAGGATGGATGCTTTGCTCCCCTCCTCCAGCACAGAATCCAAGGCTGATCCCTCCCTGAACCTTTCCATCCCAGCTCACTCTCAACAGCTATTCACTCGCTCAGGAAGTCCAAGTACTCTGGATTCCCACAGGCTCTAAAGGCAGCTCTAGAGGCCACTGGCTTTACTGGATCTGGTGTAATTCCTTCCTACCCCTTAAGCCCCTTCATGTGAGCTCCCTGAGCTATTACAGACAGGGTGGTGAGTGAGCCCAGAGAATTTTCAGTTCTTGGACAAGTTCTTTTCCTGAGTGCTCACTGTCATGAAGAGTGGAATTTCAAGCCTTGTCTTCAGTCAGTCTGGAAGAACTTTCTCTTCCAAACTAAAGCCAATCCCTGCTTTCTTTTAGTTAAAGCATCTTATGTATTACTTAGGCACTGAGGTTTATACATTAACACATAACATGAAAAGATTAATTCTTATTCCAAAAAATTAGGAAAGACTTGGTTATTGATTTATATCCTCCCCTAATTTGAAGAAAAATCAGTTAGAAAGCTAGCATAATAGTTTCATCTAGAAAGGCAAGTATCCCTTTAGACCTGGAATTCACCCTTTCCCTACTGGATAGGCACTTGTTCTGATGAGGAACAGGGAAACTACACCTGCAGTATTCCTTCAACTGTAACTCTGGGAACAGTTGAAGCTCTGCTGTCTTTGAATAGCTTTTAGAATATGCTAACCTAAAATCTGGGTTATTTTTTTATTATGACAGCATACACTCAGTCCTAAACAACATGGAGTGGCAAATTGCTACCATCTTTCAGCCAGTTTTACTTCACATGCATTGATTTGGATGCCATGTTGAGTTAATTGAGGTTTCAAATGAGAAAGCTATTGCAGAGATAACTTGATCATGCATATTAGTACTGAGTATAGTTTCTAGAGCTGAATGAAAATTGCTGAACTGCTGAGCATTGTTTGCACTTTAAATTAATGAGCTGCATCTGTTCTCTCTTCTGAATTAAATGAACACTTAGGTAAAGTACAGACATAAGATACCATATTTGACTTCTGTGCTGGACTGAATTTCAACTTAATTTAATCTTAAACAGTTTGAGAAGTGAATTTCATGGCAAAGTACAAAATTCACTGAATACTCACAAAAACTTTATTAATAGAGTTGAATGAATGCTATTCATTGACTGCCTTGAGCACAGCGAAGAGGAAGCAGAGATGAGATCCACGCATCAAATAGCATTTACAGGCAATGTGTTCAAGTGCTCCTCATGGTACCAAAGTTTCTTGAATTATATTTTGTCTGAACATATTTTTAAACAGAATATGTTGGTTTAGATAACAGAGGAATTTCTTCCACAGATAGGTCATGACCACTGTTGGAGGAAGGCAAAAGAAATCACCTCTCTCTATTGCACGGAAAATTGCTTACTAGGAAGTTGTTCTTAGTTTTATCTAGGAATGTCATCAAACAACTTTGCAGCTCCTTCAGTCGTCTAAATCACTACTGACACTTTTGCTTATCCATCCCATTTTTTTGCCATGATTATTAGCCTGCAACATTAAGCCTAAAGCAGAGTGAGAAAGTGAAAAAGATGGCATTAAAATATTTTACTAATAGCTGCATGGGGATGTTTTCCTTTGTTTTGGAAATGTTATAGTAAAGCAAATTCCTTCTTTCAAGTAACTTGTCAAAGGCAGATATCAGTAATTCATAAAAATTTTTTTTCATGGAACCCCCAAACCAGTGCTTCCAGGCAGACAATGTATTTCAAACCTGCTGTTTTTAACATTTTTGACTCTTAGTTCTATCATACAAGGTGCTAGTTTTCTTTTAAAATTAGTACATGAAAATGCTAAGAAGTAAAAGGTGGTTAAAGGTGGAGTCATTGTTAAAATTAATTGTTTCTTTTGTATATTTCAATATATGTTTCAGAAACTTCGTCTGGAGGTGTCGCGGTTTCAGCCAAACCCTGAGCGACAGATGACCCCCACCCCCCTCCCTTTTCCCCCCTTTTGGGTAAAGAGAGGAGAGGAAGGAGTTAAAGAGATTCAAGAGTTTAGAACAAGCTAAACTACTTTAATGAAAATATAAGCAGCACAATAAACAGGAAATATAGGAAAAAAAAAGAAAAAAAAAGGGAGTGTACAGTAAACACAAAACCGTATCAAGCTCCCAGGACGACGACCACGTCACCAGCAGGCCTCAGGAAAAGTCCCAAACCGGACCCGGCGACCGACAGGAGCTGGGCTTCAGATCCGGAGCCAGGAACGCCGAGATCGGGATCAGAGGCAGATGAACAGGCAGGGCCCTCCTTGGACGTCAGCCATCAAAGACGAAGGGGAAAGAAGAGGCAGAAAGAAGAGCCGGAAAGAAGAAGAGAGAGGAGAGTTGACCTGTTGATCCTTCAGCTTTTATAGGGGGGGCATGATGCGGATGGGATGGAATACCCCTGTTGGTCAGTCCTGGGTCACCTGTCCTGTCCGCTCCTCCTTGAAGGCGGGACCCTCCGACGGGCGAACGACGAAAATTATCTGACCTTGGTTCTTCCAGCAATAAGTCTAAACAAGGGCCTCTCTGCACCATCCCCCGGTACAGTCAGGTCTTATCACTGCGAGATGGAACAGCTCCGCACAATGTGCTGTTAATTTCAGAGTCCAGCTAGCTAGGAGAGGCCTAGCTAAGAAAGCAAAACTGTAAAATAGAAAATTGGTTCATTTTACCTCAAACCAGGACAGGAGGCCACTGAAGTCTGATGAATTTGTAGCTGTTTTCTTTACAAATGAAATCGCGTTACTGAGAACTGTGTTGTTTTTTTCACTAGGAATATGACAGTGACTGCTTTCTCCTCTAGAAAAGTTTGAGTAACTTTTGTCCTAGTTTTTGTTTCAAAGCAAAATTTGGAAAAAAAGGAGAGGAGAGTAAAAGTTTACATTAACAGTTAATATATGAGTATATGAGAACAACTCCTTGTGTTTCTGGACCACAATTATTATCCCTGTGAAAGCTGGAAGAATTTAAAAATGTTTCTTTCAGTTTCAGAATTATTTATCCTTCTGCTACTGATCTAAGTAACATCTATATTGACCAGAAGTTCAGGGGTTTAGGTTTTGGATTTTGGTTTGTTTGGAGTTTTTTCTCCTTTAGAAAAGGACCTGGGACATAGCTGCACTACCTAAACTGATACTTTGAAAGAAAAATATCTTTCCATGCAAAATCTGGTGTCTCAGCTATATCTGTAATTAAATTTTCACATAAAGGAAGGCTTACACAGAGTTAGAATATAATTTGTAGCAAAGACCACATGATAATTTTATCCCAGCACAGAAGTTTATAAGTTTGACAAAGCTGCTATTAAACACTGCTTCCTATATACAGCTCTTGGCAATATGTCTTTCACTATTTAGAAGGCCACAAATAAGTAAAGCCCTTACACATGTCTAGTTTGAAGCCTGTGAGTGCTTCCAGGTCTAATAGCTCCAAGGGGTTTTCTCCTCCACTTGCATGTACATTTGTGGTTCAACAATTCAATGATCTGATGGTTGAGCAATGACGAAAATAAGGGAAGGAAGTAATTTCTGAGGGCTCACATATGTGATAGCTCAGTGACAGAAGACCTTGCACCAGTCTCTCACACAAGCTGCACACTGGCCAAGATTCAGATACCTGCAAGCCAATCACGTAACACATACATGTAGATGTTGTATGCGGGCAAGAGAATTGAGCCTCATGGACTATATGGCTTTCTGAATCTAAATGAATGTGAAAGACCTCCTGGAGGCCAGGCTGGTGCAGTCCATATACAGAAGAATTGCAAAACAGAAGTTAAGACTGGCAAAGAGAGATCAACTGATCCCACTTGTAATGAAGATGTGCAAGTAAAGAAATCCTTCATTTAACTTGGAATTTCCCTCACAGTCTTAAGGCAAGGAACTCCATAAAGTCCCTGAAAAACTGGGACAGGGAGGAAAAGAAGAAAAATATCCTCTTGCTATTATATGTACAAGGAAAACAAGCAGATGAAGTCATCTGAAATCAACATGCCAAAGTTCACAAGTGTGTGTCCTTCTTTTGATGATCCAGCATGGCAAAAAAAATTGCTGACCATCAGGGATACACTGGAACTCCTCCCATAACCATAAAAGAATTCCCATTAGTATGCTACTTCCCATTAGTAAATGTACTATAAAAATGAATTTCCATTTGTCAACACCCACTGCCCAGGGCTCTCAGGGCACTTTAACAGATGACAATTTGTTTAAACATTTGTTTTAAGCATTTAGACAGAGGAACATTTTGTTATGCACATATAAAGTTCTGCAGAATCCAAATATTTTTACTGGAGACTAAAATTTCACTTCTTCCAAACAGATTATTTCTTTACTTGGCATACGGGCACAACAGATGGAGTAAGTATTGCTATAATGCTGAGAAAAGGTTCTTCTCAGTTTTGAGGAGTTTGGAAGCAATGTTAGGATTTTCCTGCTTGACTTGCTTGAAGTCAGTGGTACGTAACACCATTAATGCACATATGGCATAATCTTCCAAGGATTAAATGTATACATCTTCATTGAGGTATATCAGAGAACTCTCCAAACATAATGGAATTTTTCTCCTTCCCAGGTATTTCAGTATTAGAATTAACTACTGAGATTGACCCATAGAGTTCTCTAACCTGGGATCTCCACTCAGGTTATCTATCGTTCCCATGGTAAGAATCTCCTTTTTTTGATTAGCTTGATATAGTGATTTTTTTTAATCTGAGGATGAGAAAGAGAACAATAGCCCTCTATCTCCCAAATAATCCACATTATATGAAAGGTGTCTGCATTACCAGAAATGATAGCATTTTAGGTCTACGTTCCTAAAGATTTGTTTAAAAGCAGTAGAACTTAAGTGTAGAATTGTGTGGGAAATGTTTTTAATTTCACAGAGATGTAATATTTCAAAAATACATTGTTTCATTTTCCAGTTGAAATTAAGAGTTCATAAATCAGAAGCACTAGCCTTCGCCTATCACAGCCTCATCGGTACTCCAGGAATTACAGGAACTGGCATGGAGAAGCAGAGAAGACCTTGCACCAAATGAAAATCATGAGAAATTTCAATACCCATATGAGAACTCAGTTCCCACACAGCTGGGAGTTGCTGGCTCACTCTCTCTCTCTCTCTCACAGAGTAACAACATTCTTCATTGAACTGGTGAAGACTTACCCATTCCATTTCCATTTTGACAAAAAATCTTATTTCAACAAACAAAGAAAAACCTTTCATTCAAAAATATTTGCCTACCTCTGCTCAGGAATTTACTTTGGTATAGCTCAGTTAATAAATACTATTATAAGAAATTCTACTCCTATGAAACAAAATTTACAAGTTCTGGAGAAAACCGGTAGAAGTATTTGTATACACAATCACAGGACTTACTCAAAGAGCTATAAGGAATTAGTAAGAGCATGACATACACTCCTGGGTTTGTTCCAGGCATTTGTTGATCCGTAGGCAGTATTTATGACAAGTTATACATGAGGAGCTGGCAGCTGCCTTGGGCTCTTCTGCTTATCAGAGACAAAGCTGCTGTCATTCTCCCCTTGCTTTCCCTTGCAGCTCACCTGTGGTCAGATTACACCTGCTCGTATAGTAACATTGTCCTTCGATGGAAGGATAGTTTGTTTTGTTACACTAGGTAGGCAAGCCAAACTCTTTAGATTTGAAGGTGTAAAGAGACTGTTGGATGTCTTATATATTGCAATCCATCAAATTGCACCTAGTAATATCTCTAGCCAACTCTAATTTGTCCAATAAAAGAAACAGTTTCAATATTTAAGTATTAAAATAAGGGGTACAGAGTAAGGGGTTTGAGCTGTATTTGCTGCTTGCACAATGTAGGAAACTGAGTTCAAACAGGCAATTTTATTTCTGAGAGTAACTATTTTTTATTACCAGATTCTTCCAGCTCTGAAAGTGCTCCCAGAAAGGTAAATACATCTCCTGTCACTATCTCAGAGCTCCTTCCCACCCCACAGCTAAAGATGCCCTGCAACACTGGGTACATGAATCCTTCTGCTAGGAGATCTGTTCAGCATCTGCCACCTCTGCCAAGCAGTCCTCTCCCCCTCACACAACTCAGAAACAGGATGAGTAACAGAGAACAATCACATAGTGGTACTGGTATATACGCACAGCTCTCAGTTGCCAGGCTACAGCCTGTGCATCTTCCATAATGCACTTTATACCTCAGGACTCAAGAAACTTGGCTCTTGCACCTCCTGTTTACAGAACAGCTGCAAGCATAGCAAGAGAGACTTAAGTAGTAGGAAGACGTGGATAAAGACACACGCTACAATACAGTGTGACACAGCTTAAAAAAAGCAAAAATGTAATTTAAGAAAAAATAAAATTAAATGTATGTTAAACAAAAGAAAATTCAATTCAATTTTAAAAGTCATTTGCAGATAGAAATAAAAAAAAAATTAAAGAAAAAAAAACAGAACAAATGATTCTGTGATTCTAAATAAAGTATCTATCACATGAAAGAAATTATAGAAGATATTTTAGGGAACCTGCAAATGTAAAAGTTACACGCAGATGCCAAAGTAGATAGGCCATTGGTGTGACCTGAGGGAGGACAGCAGAAAGAAAGAGAAAGGCCAATAAAAATAATGAAGTTTCTATGGATTATGCCTTGCAGGAGATCACCGCACAGATATCACCTGGCCTTTAAACAGTAAAAAGCAAAAAAATCCCAACCCATAATTGTCCTGGTTTGAGGTAAAACGAACCAATTTTCTGTTTTACAGTTTTACTTTCTTAGCTGGGTCTCTTCTAACTAACTAAACTCTGAAATTAACAGCACA
>VZRU01015662.1:594864-630950 GCA_013398155.1 Pedionomus torquatus | reverse complement strand
TTATATTTTCATTAAAGTAGTTTAGTTTGTTCTAAACTCTCGAATCTCTTTAACTCCTTCCTCTCCTCTCTGACCAAAAAGGGGGGAGGGGGGGACATCTGTCACTCAGGTTTTGGTGGATTTGGCTGTATCTCCATTTTCTTAACCTTCACACTATAACAATATTAACTGTATAAAATTTATAGTTTCACTGGAATTTACCTCTCACATTTTAACATTGTCCCTATTGCCTTCTACTCTGCATAAAAGCTAAGAGTTAGTCTCTGGAAGATATGATTTAGGTAGCAGTCCTTTTGTCTTTTATTACATCAATGCTTCTTCTCTAATCATATTCCTATGCCACATGCAACTAGAAGAGGAGACAAAAAGGCTTCAGTTATTTTTTTTCTCCAGTTGACTCTGGTCAGCAGGACATACGTTTCTGCACTGGGCATTTTGTTCCTGGCTAGATGGCTGCACAGCACTCCCACACACGTACAGTTTATACTGTTCCAGCTACATATATATAATATTAATACAAAGTTCACAGACAAAAAGATACCCACCATTTATTAACTGTTACCTATTTTTTCAATTGGTCTATGAGAACAACTAGTTTGCTAACAACTCAGGTGAAAACCTGTCATAAACCAAATATGCAGCAAAATTCTCTGCATGTAGTCTTGTCTCAGAGCCATTCTTTGCTGTCAAAAACTTTCAACGTGCCAAAATGCTTAGCTCTGACACCCATTTTCCAATTTACTGCTTTCTCCATTTATAGCTGGGAACTTAGTTCAGCTGCATTACATTCAGCAGCAATACCCCTCAGCCTGCTGAGAATTAATCTCTCAGGATTCTCATGGTGAGCAGGCTCCTCTCACGAGCTCCAGTCTCCCCTCTAGGAGTCACCAGAATGTTCACAGACATTATTATGCTCTCTTATCAAGCATAGCTCCAAGTTACTTCTCATCAGCTGATCACCAAGTATACATTAAATATTGGCTTGGTCACTCTTCATCTGTTTTTTAATGAACAACATTACAGTGGTCAGGGCTATGCTATCAACCAGTAAAGCTTACCATAATGATTCACTAGTGAGTTACTCTGGAAGTATTCCAAGATTTCTCAAGCTTGTGCTGGTATGCACATAATGGAAAGGCATCCTTCTGGCAATGGTGCAATTGTGAGACAATGTGATAGTAACCAACTTCTGTGTCAAGCTTTATAAAATTTACCCTCTCGTGGCAGACCCTGCCTGAGTTTATCCACCAAATAAGTGACTACTTATTATCAACTACATCTGCCTGTTAAAGGAGCGCTGATAGTAACTTTTAGTAGCTAATTGCTCTTGCCAGTCAGTACTTTTAGGGTACCCCAGTACCACCAGTAGCTGCCTCTGCATCAACTCAGAGGTATATATGCCTGTTGGTATGAAGCAGGCACTGCCAACCAACAGCAGTGTGCACAAAAGCTTGGATTCATAATTTAGCAGTGATTCACTGTTTACAGTGAATATTGTAAATGCATACTGAACTCTCTGTTTCTGTTAGCTTGAATGAGAAGGAACTGCCCTTGAGAAAGCTGCTGGCTGCTGGATTCCAGAGTGTAACAGAAGCTGTAGTGCAGGGCTAAAAAAAAAAGTACAGAGGACTTTATGAATGCCAGTTCAGCCCCAGTTCAGCTTAGCCAGTTTTTTCCTTCAGACTCTTTTCTACTTTAAAGGTANCTCCAGTGCAGATGGCTTTAGATATTCAGTACAAGATTTATGTGACCACAACACACAAAGCCAGATTCTTTTTCCTTAGTTCTACATTTGGGCTTTTTTTTTTTTTTTCCTAAGCAGCATTGTAAAAGGACTTTCTGTGTATATATTAAAAAAAAAAAAAAAACCACCAAACAAACAAACAAAAAAAAAACAAACAAACAAACCTCTTTAAACTTTCATAATACAAACACTGTTAAGTGCTAGTATTTGCTTCCCAATTTCCAGAGCAGGAGTCAGATAATATCAGGGTGGGACAGTTATTATGATCTCTTGAATTCTCATCCAGAACTTCAGTGCCTGCTGCCAGCATTCCTGGTGCTCAGCACTGGCAGATTTGTCTTGAGCTTTCACCTCTGGGCGGTCTATCACTTCACATCAAGGTGGGTGTTATACCCATGGTGTATGCTCATATTTTTTTCTTTTTCTGAGGACAAGGAGAAGTCCAATTAATTCAAAACATATTATAGTAGAATGGAGGAATAAAGCGAATGACCTTTTCTTTCTCTTTCCTTTGCTATCCAAGCTACTGTACTGCTTAGCCA
Organism: Pedionomus torquatus; assembly: GCA_013398155.1. NCBI lineage: Eukaryota > Metazoa > Chordata > Aves > Charadriiformes > Pedionomidae > Pedionomus > Pedionomus torquatus. The sequence goes on along the minus strand of VZRU01015662.1, from coordinate 628,664 downwards.
GTTTTTTCCTTCAGACTCTTTTCTACTTTAAAGGTAGCATTCACTCCCATATCATTAAGTGCTTCACATTCCTTGACAAATTTTGCCTCTGTCAGAATAGAGGTTGGTTTTTTTTTTTCCTTCATCTCTCAGGTAGCATTATATTTTTCAACAAAGAAAGTTATTTCTTACAGTTTCTAGTCATTATGATGCCTAGAATGATATTGAATCTGCAATTTCAATGTGTCAGAGAAATAACATGAATTTTTTTCATGCTTTAAAAAAAAAAGAAAAACTGAAAACAACAAATGGAACACTCTCTAGAGTTTATGAGGTTCCAACATGAGAAAGACACTATTTGAAGGCAATATGGACATATGATGCTGTAACAGTCACATGGCTAAATTACCTGATGAATTCTCACCTACCTTTTCCTTAAGTGGAATACTATGTATTTTTACCAGTAACAATAGGAAACTTGTCAAAAAGTGTCAGAAAATCAATACGGAGCACTTAAATAGTTCATTAAGCCTATGGCAGACAACCACAGAGCCGCCAACCTGCCAATATACCTTCTGGAGAGCTAGCTGAGTGGCCAGACACCGCTTCTCGAAAAACATCTTCTAATGCTTGCATCTTTTGCCATTAAAGGAAAGAATAACACAGAATAATACAATATACTGGAATATCACCAGATTATTTCTTTGTTACCAAAAAGCAGTTCATGCAGATATAGTAACTACTGGGAAGGGGAAGATACTTGTAAAGAAAATCTCAGGAATTACATAACAATGATTTCCCCATTGTAAAAATGGACTTAGATACTCCAGGATACATAGATCACGCTCTCTATGAGAAATCTTGCTTATCAACAGAAGAAAACAACCCACAAATATTTTTTTATTGATTCAAGTTTTAAACACTTCAACAGCATCCTAGAAGGCAATAGTTCTTAAAATCATTTACTGTCTCTGCTGAATCTGGATTAATAAAATGTATTTTGATTTATCATCTATGCTTTCCATCTACAGGAAAATATTAGTCTCTCTTCACAGGGGTTTGATTCAATCCGTATGAACTATAATGACAGATCCTGAGAGTGTTCACTGCCAGGACAGCCAGATGCACTGATAAGATATGTCATTTTAATGCATCTTGAGTCTTCTGAGAAATTAGATTCTCTACTTCTGAAAAATGCACGGCTAATGTGGGCCCAGATGAACCTCATGAGATTCAACAAGAGCAAGTGCAGGGTTTTGCACCTGGGCCAGAAAAAAGCAGCACTGAAGAAAGGGACTTGGGAGTGCTGATGGACAAGAGGCTGGACATGAGCAGGCAGTGAGCACTTGCAGCCCAGAAGGCCAATCGCATCCTGGGCTGCATCAAAACAAGTGTTGCCAGCAGATCCAGAGAGGTGATTCTGCCGCTTTGCTCTGGTGAAACCCCACCTGGAGTACTGTGTGCAAGTCTGGAGCCCTCCATATAGGAAGGAGGAGGGCCATGAAGATGATCAAAGGACTGGAGCACCTCTGCTACGAGAACAGGCTGAGGGAACTGGCGCTGTTCAGCCTGGAGAAGAGGAGGCTCCGGGGAGACCTAATAGCAGCCTTCCAATACCTGAAGAGGGCCTACAGGAAGGCTGGGGAGGGTCTGTTCACAAAGGCCTGCTGCAATAGGATGAGGGGCGTAAGTTGGAGAAGAGTAGATTTAAGTTGAATATTAGAAAAAATTTCTTTATGCTAAGGGTGGTGGAACACTGGCACAGGTTGCCCAGGGAGGTGGTTGAGGCCCCTTCCCTGGAGATATTCAAGGTGAAGCTCAATTAGGCCTTGGGCAACCTGTTCTAGTTGGGGGTGTCCCTGCGACTGCGGGGAGGTCGGACTAGATGACCTTTTGGAGGTCCCTTCCGGCCTGCATGATTCTATGATTCTAAAGATTTTCAGCTCCTCTAAGAGGGCGACCAATCTTGAAATATAGTGGCTACACCTGAAGCTGACAATGACACCTTGGCTCTGAAGCAGTAGCAGGACTGTGATAGTTCAATTCTTACAAGACTAGATTTTATCATTTTACTTTTTCATCTTTAATTGCAAGACTATGAATCTTTCAGTTAAATGAAGAACTGAGAACCATACACATACGTATATATATACACACCTCAAATACACTTTTTTTTTTTCCCCCACCAAATCAATCTGCACATATGGAAGCCATCTGCGGCATCTGGAATTCTACTAAATTACATGTATGCACATAATCACTCTATATGTATTTACTCCAAACTTCCTGAAGATCATGATTCTCAGAGGTGCCAATTGCTGAGCTTCATACAGCTCTAAGCTTTCATTAAGAAATTCAGTTCCCACAGTACTATTTTGCAACTCTGCAGCTTTATGTCCAAGTACATGCCACAGTATCTGAGAGAGAAGAACAACCAATGACCATAGTAAAGTAAGAAATTTTAAATCACTTCTACATACACAGAGATATTGAGTTGATGCCAAACACAAAATTTAGTGTGGTGAATTGAAGCTTCTCTACTGACACCAACAGGAACTACACCAACCAGGCAGTAAAATTTTAATGTCACACAGCAAGATGCTACTAAAAAAAAGTCCAGAAATTCTGTTTGCGTCTTACCTTCTGCTTAAACATTAGCCAAGGAAACAGCTTTAACAACTATCATCAGGAGAGTAAGTAAATGTCAGTGTAAGGTACCGGTACAATTGGTCTAGAAGAGGTTCGCAATTAGCAACTTAACAGAGTTTCTCATAACTGTTTCCAGACAATGTCTGGTAGTTAGATGGTGACATGTTTCACAGCGACTTTTTTTATTCACAGCTTCCAATTGCAGATTAACATCCACGAGAACTTCACAGAGTCTGCATTAATATTAAATAAGAGTCTCTCTCCTGCGGATCATTATTCTGATAATACTCAAGTTTATACCATTTGTTTATCCTCTTACTTCACATTTAGTTGAAGATCACCAGCAGAGACAAAGAAGTCATTATCCCACTTAACAGCTTGCTGTGCCACACCTGGAATACTGTGTTCAGTTTTGGTTCCTGCAACACAAAAAAGATGTGCACAGGCTGAAGAGGGTTTTGGACTAGGTTTTGTGAGATATTATAGCTTGCAGCCAGCTATAACCAAGGCTGTGGCTTGGGTAGGGTACTCACTGCAAGCACCCCTCTGCAGGCCAGAGCTTTAGGCGGGCAGCTGGCCACTCCAGCACTCCCTGCCCACAGACGGCGGGAGCCCCTCAGAAAGGTGCTGTTCCCAGGGATGGTGCTTTCTCCAGAGGAAATAGAAGGGAATCACTAGGGAAAAAGGTACAGCTGCAAGGTGGAGTGATTCCTCCATGTATTACAGGTGTCACTCTTTTCTTTGACACAGGGCACAGGTGACTCTTGCAATCACTCATCAAATTACCACCAGTTCTTTACAAAATTTTATTTTACCTTGAATGTCAAGCATATTAACAATCTTTGATAGTAGGACAACAGAAAAACAGCACATTAGAAAAAGCCACTTATAAAGCACCAATTAAATTCAATACAAGACTTTGCCTTAATTTAAGAAAGAGATTTTAAATTCTCATGGGAACTGTGACTTTGTAAAAGCAAGCAATACACCTCATTAGCAAAGCATACAATGAAAGTTACACATAACTTGCTTAAAATGAAAAAAGGAACAGCGTAACAAACATTGCAGCTAGTCAGCCAGCAGTTAGACCTTTCTCCTTGTAAACCTGATTCTTCAACTGGGCAACTGCAGTCCTTGGGGAGAAACAGCAAAGGGCATGTAACTTAATACTTAATTAGGCAGAACTGTTACCCTGGGGTTGCGCAAATATTTTTTAATCTTTATTTTTGTCAAAACATAGCTATAAGCCAGCTATACCAGATTTTTGTTCTTTTTTATTTTGAATGCTATTTTCATATAAATTGAATCACGCATATAGAACTTTTTGACCTTTTGTAGCTGGCAGTACCATCTCCAATAAAACCTTGGCCCTTAAACCAGAAGTTCTACCTTTAATTTTCACCTTGGTTTTAAGCAAAGAGTTACAAGGCAAAATAGGTGATATTACTTCCATAATAAATCCAGATATTTCTCTTAATTTATAAAAATACGATATATGAATTCACTCGCAGAACACTTGGAGCTATGACATATGAAATGTACACAAGCCAATGAGATTCACACACATATGAAATCAAAGCTAGCCACATTCTTTCAAAATCAAATACTGTATGTTGGCTGCATGTGAAAATTTTCACAGTGATTTATACCTGACCAATACCATTTAGGGACTAATCCTGCTCCCAGTGGTATCTCCAGCAATTTTGCAAAGGATTTCAGTGGTAACAGAAGAATGATAGGACACTTAAATACTAAATATCAAACATTATAGTTAATTTTATTCTTCCTAAAACTGATGTTTTCTTTAAAAACACTTGAGATTCAATTGATGTGAGCTATAAAAACATTATTGGAGTTTCTTTTCTAAAGGAATTCATAACCTTTGGGATCATTAGATGTTTGTAACATCAGAGGTACTTCTGTTCCTACTTACGGGATTATTGCTGGTCACCTTCCTGAGACTTGAAAAACCATAAAAGACAAGCACCATACCTAGTCCTCTAAATTATTGTATCACAAATTAATAATTTGGTCCCTTTCTAAATGGATCTCTCCCCACAATTACACTAAAACATAGTGATGGGTCACAAATTCCAGGGGGTCCAACTGGTCCTGGCATTCCTGGACTACCATGATCTCCATCTTTACCAGGCTGCCCACGCTCTCCAGGATGTCCTTCCTTACTCATACCCGGCGGACCTTCAGGACCTTAACAACACACATGCAATAAAAAAATGCATTACAGAGTACTTTTATTAAAATGAAAATATTAGCAAGTGTGGGCACACAAACCCCTGCTCTTTGATGAAGTATGCAGATTAAGAAAACTTCTTTTTCTGAAAAAGGTATTTCTTGTCACAAACTGCTTATATGTTTATGTAAACAACATGATACCTTAACTAAAATATTGTTTTTAAAACATGTGGAAAACACGTTAAATAAAAATCCTTTTATAAGGAAGTATAAAAACATATCTACTTTAGTACACTGTTATACTTTATCATATAATCTGGAACCCTCAGGTATGAATCAGTCCTCCTATTGCTATTCATTTCCCTGGTTTTGGATCAGACCCTAGTATCTTTTCCAAATGGTCAACTTTGTATTTTGCATGAATACACTGCTTTCAGGAAGAACATTTTCCTTCACTAAGCAAGGCTTACAAGTCACATGATTCTATCAGGGCTCAGTTTTCTCATAACATCTGACTTCAAGATCCATCTATCAAGAAATAACAGTCTCAGGAACCAATCTCTAGAAGACCTGTCTTATATGAAATAACATGTTATATGACAATTTAAAAGGCATGCAAGAAACAGGCATTAGCCATAAACCATATATGATAATTAAGATGTGTAAAAACCATCTAGTTTTTTCCAAATTATATAGATTTTTTTCTAAAACACATTCCTTTAGAAATAATTAGCATGTACTGAATCTGCACAGCTGAACCATCCCTCACCTGGAGGTCCTGGGGGGCCTTGGATCCCAGGAACACCAATTCCTTGACTGCCTTTTGCGCCATTTTTCCCTGGTAGTCCTACAAATTAACAAACACATGTATATCTTTATACACTAAGAATATTTTCACACAATGAATTAGGAAGTTAGTATTTGGTAATTCTTATTGAATAAAAAATGTAATAGTTCAAAAGCAAATCACAGGATGTAAAATAAGCACTTCTTTCTAACTTGCACAGTATATCTGGGTTCTAAATTTCACCGTTTCTACTGAATTAAGAATTGATACAGGACCTGTTAAGCAGAGAGCCACTATGAGCTGAGGGAATAGATGATGAGCAATTAAGAAATTTGCTGTCATTGCCTGTCCATTGTCAAAGTTTTTGAGAAGTTATATGAAGGAAGCATAAGGTATTTACCACAACCCTATGGAACACAGAATACACAGACAATCTTCTACAACACACAGCAGAATTAAATCCCCACAAAAGAAAAGTTGAGAGGCAAAACATGTGCTCTCTTACACTAGTAGAACCCAATAAATTCAGTTTCTTCATAGAAACAAATATCTATTTTTCCGACTCTTATGGAATAGTCAGAACTGTTAGTGTTAGCTCCAGAGGAAAAAGGCACATTTGCCTGCCTACCCTTGGCACATTACTAGTTATCTGTAATTCATACAGTTTTCTTGATCATTTTGATGCTATAGGAAACAGGTGCTGCTAGGACCAGTCACCATTATGGACTTCATCCATAACTTCACTTTTTGGTCTAGCTGGACTATATATATGCATACTTAACTTAAAGTCTGCAAATACATCACAGAAATCAGTTGGAATACTTGGATGGATGAGTTACCTGAAAGCATAAACCTTAGCTTGCCTAAAAAAGAAACCATAATATTTAAGAAAAGCATAAAGAAAGGAGTAAAAATACTTATGAGATAAAGAGAAAGAAAGGAGAAAACCCCAGGAAATCAGAGGGAGTATAAAGGTTGTTGCATGCCAAAAAACAGCCTAGAGGGTAGCAGATGAAAAACAACCAGTGAATAAATCCTGTTCTTTAAAACAGCAGAAACAAAGAAGTTTGGAAGAAAAGAAGGCAGAAAACATGAAAGTAGACTAAAATCCATGTCTAAGTATATTTGATCTAAAAAAAATTAATCTAAATGCAGTTTAAAACATTTACAGGAGATTAAGAATCCTCTAAGATCAAAACAAAGTTTAACTATAGTAGAACTGAACGCTACCTATCCTGTTGCATTCTTGTATTTTCTCTTCTTCTGACACGCATTCTTTGTAAGTGGTGAAAAATTTACATTAGACCATGTCATCAGTTACACTTTGTGACACAAACCCAGCTATTCCCTTACTCCATCCTGCACTAATCCCACTCAAGACTGGAAGCAGTAAAGAGTCATAAAGGCCATTAGCACCACAACACACGTACACAGTACCTCTTATCCCACGAGCCCCGGGGCGACCTGGGATGCCTGTCAGCCCTGGAATGCCATCATTCCCTGGTAAACCAGGAAATCCTCTTGGGCCTTCAGGGCCTCTTGGACCTGGGGGTCCTGGAAGTCCTGGGGAAGCACTTTGGGATTGACAGTGGTTACAGTTTTGCAGCCTTCCACTCTGGAGGATGGCAGGCAACTGGGCTGGAAGAATTCAAACAAAAAATTGCTTAGAGTGTTATAACAATGCAATATAAAAATATTGCCCATAGTCACTAATATGACAGTAGTTTCCTCTTTTTAGACAATACGATGCCTTTAGAAAACAAGATAGTGAAGTGTGCACCCTGTGGTGTGGAAATGTACTTCCACACCAGCAGGAAAACAAATGATAAATCAGCACTACTGATCTTACTCTCAATAAAGCACCTTTGTAATTATCATGAAACTTCTTTAGCAATTTAAACAAGGAAAGAACAATAAAAAGGCTTCGAAACTTACCTCTCAGTACATCTGAACACACCTGTCGAATAAATTCTTCTGAAAATTCTCGTGCCTGAATTGAACAGAGAACAGTTTTAAAAAAACAAAACAGAGTATGCATTTATTTGGGGTTTTTAAGGTACTCAAAATGACAAGTCTGACATTGTATACATACAGGTTTTCCATCTGATCCAGGTGGTCCTGGGGGTCCTCTGTCTCCTGGCTGACCTCTGAGACCAGGAGGTCCAATCAAACCCTGGATACCAGATTCTCCTTTTTGCCCACTGATGCCTCGAACACCTGGGTCTCCTTTCTCACCTTTCTGGAATGAAAACCAATGAAAAGCCAATCATATTCTCACAAACCATTTGGAAGCTAGGTAGCACCAAGCAAACATATTCCAAGAAAATCTTCATTGATGTCGTTCATAAAATTAATATAAGTTGTCACTGAAAATTAACTTGATACTGATGAGATCCATTTTACTACAATGTACTGAAGTTTTCAGATCCTTAATAACTGTTTGCGACTCAGTTATTTACCAAATATAACTAGAAATAAACTACCATTATATTTTTTTTTAATCTTAAGGACCCATTTTATATAAAACAAAATAGTCTTCCTTATTAACATATGGAAGGAAAGGCTTTATTCATCTTTTCATGAGAATTAAGTCATTTGTTACAGTACATCAAAATTCCTAGAAGACAGGAAAAAATTAGAAGAGAAATTCTGGCACCACTGAAGTTCTTGGCAAACTTACTATAATAATCAAGACATTTACACGGTGCCTGTAGTGTATGAGAAAAAAAACGGTTTGATTTCAGTTAGGGGGCTTTTGTGGTTTTTTTTTCTGACTTCATTTATTCTCCATATTATTGATAAGAACTGTGGTCTGTTTGCTTCACTGGAAAAGGTTAAAATAATACAGAAAATATGTTGATATTTCATCAAAGCAATGTTTCTTCTGTGTGTGGAATTACCCACTGCAATAGTTCATGTGGAACTTCTTCCCTGTGCTGGAGCCAAAAAAAATTATCTGTACAATGTAATTTGCTGAGTGCCCAAGATGAAAGTTAGTATACTGTTTGTTCCCTGATGAGTTTTTTCCTTCCATTTTTGCACAGCTTCTGCATGTTATCATTTTCTTCACAATTTTCTTTTGCCCTTTCCACCTGTTTTAGATTGAATTATGGAAACAAGGCAGCAAGATTACTATATATCACAAAACAATAATGAAGGTTTAAGAAGCACTCAGGCACGCAGTCTTTATAGAATTCTACTGAATTTTAAATTATGGTATTCCTTACTTTGTAACCTTCTATATAGCACTTATCAAAATTGTTTAAATCAGAAAAATTCAAAGCTTTCTGGCTTGGTTTGAATTAATAACAATGCCTAGAGTTGTAAGTAAATGATACGACAAATTACTACAGGGTAGCAAGCTTCAAATTCAGCATCGGATTACTCAGTTTTATGCAGAGTGCTAGATGGAAAATAAGGCAGGCAGTTTTTCCTCTTAAAAAAAACCCAACACAAAACAAAAACAAAACCAAAAATCAACAGAGAAATAAGACAAAATATGACAGATGTGAGTCAACTGCCTGTGAGTACTGCTGGAAAGATGGCCCACCAGTAAGGTGCCATGCATGAACTGAACAGCAATCCATACCCTCTTCCCACTAGAAAAGTTATATACTAATTCAGAACTGACTTCTTCAAGGCTGTAATTGTATTTTATTTTCATGATACTATCAACTTGAGTGTTGTAGTCATAGCCAATCAATGCTCTTAGTTACACCATATAGATTTATACTTGTTCATTTCTATTACATAATTACAAATTTCCATTTAACAGGGTCAGCAAGGCTCAGAGATAAACATATGGAGTATATATAGCTGCCTCTGGCTATATTGGAAGCTGTATCTGCTGGGATCTGAAAATCATGCTTTTCTTGTAGCTATAAGTTATTTAATTTTAGCTACTTTTACAACTGTGGACTATGTTTATGTAAAAGACATATGACTTGCAAGTTGATTTATTTGGGCTAAATGTGAAAGTGGATAGAAAGCATTAAGAACCAGTGAAATATTGAGAAAATGGCATCTAGTATAGGAAAACATTACAGGCACGAAGCCAATATTAAAAAAAAAAAAAAAAAAAAAAAGACAAAATGCTGGAAGCATTAGTACAACTGCCTGCAGAGCTTGCCAAAAAGCAAATGAAACTGCTGAGGAAATATTTTCTTCAGTAAATCTTGGTCTTGTAATACTCAGCCACATCCCATGTGTGGCATTGTTTGTTGACCCTTGGTATTGGCAAAGAAAACAAAAAAAAGGAAAAGAGCTCAATAAGAGCTGAGAATTACAGACTGCAGAAACTTCTTACTGAGGAGTCAGAGCCTAACGAAAAACAACATATTTTATAGAAACAGAAAATGAACTAAATTTATAGGTCTGACAAGTAAAAACAATGATATCACTATATCTGAGTGCATAGCAAGTATATTATCTAAAGGATTTTTCAAAAGAAGTATATTATTAACACTATTTACAATATTTAATGAGGCTAGTTCAATAGTACAAAAGGAATCTTCCACCAATTTTGGCAATGATTTAGCAAAACACCTATAAGCCAGACCGTAATTTTAAATATTTTATAGAACCACAGCAGCATACAGGGCAATTTATATGTTTAAATGCATAAAATTATTTAATTATCGGAATTGCTCTTCCAATGAATATGTCCAGTTACTGACATGCAACAATGCTTTAATGAAAACTGGTTGAACAAATAAATCTCTAAATAAAGTTGAAGACTATACTAATGGGACATTTTGTGGCCTGATTTCACTAAATATTGGAATAAATAAAAATAACTAACAAAATCAATCTTTTAAATAACAATTTCTAAATTACATACACGTGAAAGATGAAATGATCTGGCCATAAATCAAGCTGCATTAGCAAAACACAAGAAAAAAAAACCTCAAAAGATGGGACTTTTAAAAATACCCCGGAGAGCAACAAATGCAATTTCTGACAGACCAAGAGCAGTCAAAGCAGCCCTCTCTTTATGCCCCTCAAATTTCAGGCTGAGTTAAATTATACCTATATACATCGAGTAGTAGAAAGAATTCTGCCCTGCTTTTTCTGAGTCAACCTCAAAGACAGAATCCTCTGAAAAATAAATAAAACATCTTCCTAAAGTCTTCACTATAGTCCTTTTCATTAACTTTGAAATAAAGGCACACAAAGAAATCTCGCTGGTGAAGGTTAAAACACAGAAGACAAATAGTTCAGCTGTAGAAGTCCTTATCATGGATTTTTATGGAAGCTGAAAGTACAGTATATCAGCACAGTTCAAAAGGAATTAGAAAAATTTAGGAAAATTCAAGATTGACATTGCCGATCATTGTCATCCAAGATTGTCTTGATCTCTACCTTAAATCCCTCTCATTTGTTGACTGTCAGAAAGAGTAAAGGTATACAAGAAGGATCTTCTTTGTGTATCCTGCCCCACTATTATTGGCTGCTGCTAAACAATATGGATCATTTTGTATTCTGCATTCTTTTATGAATATATTTTATTTTTCAATGAATGTAGAATCTCTAGAGTTTTCTTCTTCAATTATTTGCTTCATCAACTAGATCCTTATTGGTTTGTTTGTCTAATTCTCTTAAAGTATGTACTTGGCTTTAATTACTTTTTTAATCTTTTATTTAATGAAATATATATTTCACTATGTCACTTTTTAAGTAATACCTCTTTTTCTTCGCTGTTATTTCTCAATTCACTTTTCTTCTGTTGCTTATAGAGATGTGAATACAAAGACTGTAAACACACATTTTACAGATCACATAATTTGCATGAAAAAATGGAATAATTTTGTCATTCTCTATTTGTCACTAGCAAATACTTACCTCTCCTCGTTCTCCACTCAATCCTTCTACTCCCTTTAGGAATTAATATGAAAAAAAATATTAAAAAAAAACGTGAGCCAATTACTTGGAATAAAAAAAAATAATATTTTCTCTTTTGTCTTCAATAATTACAAATGCAAATTTTTAAAGATTCTGTGACTGCTATTAGTACAACAAACCAAACTGCATATAGGGATGAAAAAAGTATGTCATAGTGAATTAACTCTTTGGCAATAACTTTAATATCACATACTAAAAGGATAAATTTGGAATATATCATACATATTCTAAACAAACAAACATAATAAAGACATATAAACAATACCTTATTCACTCTACAAAAGGAAAAAGTAATAAAATTTCATATTCTGGCAAAAGGAAACTCCTGATTCTACCTGTTTAATACTGTCTTACTAGAAAGAAATCAAGTTGAGGAAATACAAACTCAAGCCAGTTTGAAAGGCATATTTTGTATGTTGGAATATGGTTTTGGTGTTATTTCTGCCAAATAGTTCAATTGTGTTATTGATCATTAAGTTCCATGGCAAGATGGCAGCTCAGCACAGGCTTTTTCGCTTTTCTGCTACACTCTTATGGACAAGGGAATCTGTATTCTATCTTTGAGAAGTCCTGGAGGGTTGAGAAACCTTGGGGGATCTAGTTTTGTCTACACAATCCAGATAAGCATGGGAAACAACTTTTCTCAAAAAAAAAAAGAAAATATTTTCTTTCACTATCACTTTGTTTTGTCTTATGAGTAAAATAATGAATATATTAAAAATTTGACCATTATTTGCAAAAAGAAAAACCAGAAAGTTTGATTTGTAAAATGGTAGTGTAGGACATTACATTTGGTTAAAAACAATGACTGGCCTTTTATTTTAAACTACTTCTTTTCAACAGTATTCACTCAGCTTTACTACCAGACTCCTGTCAACCTACATACCCCTGAAAGTGATAAAACTAGGCTAACATACAATCTAGATCTCCTACCCATTGGAATCAACTCCTTCTGGCTAGACAGGCAGCTGTATCAATGTCGTAATTCTGAAAAAAGCAACAGTGATTTCCTTCCAAGGCTAGTTTAAGATATGTACCCCTAGCAAATACTTCTCTGTTTAGACAAAACATAGATTATGCAGTTAACGAGTATTTATAAATACTAACAGTTATTTTCTGTGGTATAACAACATAGCCAACTATGACACAATCAGAATACATTGGCCCAGAGTTAAAGGGAAACAACTAGATCTCACTGATTCGCAGCTGAAACAGGAAACATCTGTAATTTATGAGCACAGAAGATGTCAATAATGACTCCCATTATAGTTTAGGAGGTAGTAAGCTACATATAAGTGTAGCATGGTACATGCAAAAACTTAACATCTCAAGCATCACCCTTAAAACCTTTACACAGAAGTAAATTTGTGCTGTTATCTGCACTTTTCATTATTTACAATTGTTTCATGAAAATATTCTATAATTAAGGATTTCATAAAATAATGTAGAACAATTACAGAATTTTAATTCTCATCTGTTTCTCAAGATATAATATCTCAGAACCACAGAAGCGTATAGGTTGGAAGGGACCTCCATAGGTTTAACTGCATTTTCAGAACAGATGCAACTAGAGCAGGCTGCTCAACATCCTGTCCAGACAGCTTTTGCCACAATCTCTGTAAGCAGCCAGCTCCAGTGTTTGACCACCCTCAAAGCAAAATGCTTTTCCCCTATATCACATTGGGATTTCCTGTGTTCCAACTCGTGTCTGATTATCCTCATCTTTCCATTGCACAAAGCCATGAAAAGTGAGGCTCCATCTTCTCTATGTGTATTGTATTTGTTATTTTAAAAATACTAAGGCTGCTTAAGAAATAATTTATGTAACTATATAATCAGGTTATACATAAATATATTTCACCTGATGCAAAGAACCATCCATTTTGATAGAAGTAATCTTAAGAAAACAATATGAATCGTGGCCCTCTTGAACGAGGGTCACTATTTTAACAGTACCTGTAAGCCTGGATTTCCTTGTCTTCCTTTTTCTCCTTTCAGTCCCTTCAGAAAAGAAGCACATTTTCTTAAAATATACTTTTATCTGGGAGATGTAATCAAACTATCAAAAATAACACGAAGTGGTACACCCTAAAATCTCATCCTAAACCAGGCTAAATCAATCTGAAAAGTTACTCTTCAAGAGTACAGAACAGAAACTGTGCAGGAGGACACAATTTCTGCTCTGAACACAGAAGAGTCAAGTTAGGATCTGAGCAGTGACATGATACTCTTCTTTTTCTTGTAGGTATTTCCTTGTAAATAACAAGGAGAAAAATCACATTTGTTATAACATAGCAGGTTTCAATATATATAATGTCGAAGAACAGCTAGGGCTCACTACTCCTATTCTTCAAGCAAAGGTTAATCTAAAAAAAGGTCCAGAATTAACACCTAAGACATGTATTAATATTGTTGCCAGATGATTTCATTAGAAACAAAGCTAACATACCTGGATACCACTTTCACCTTGGTTTCCTTTTTCCCCCTGTAAAATATCAGAAGAAAAATCTCCATTGTAATATGATTCATCTCAAAGACACGTAGCCTGTGCTTTAATTAAAATACAAGAGAAACATCTAATGGCTTTTATTTACACTGAATGAAAACAAATCACGTTATTCCCATGTACACAAACTGAGAAAAGTACAGCAAGTTATACTAAGAGAACCTGTCACAGAAAGAACTAACAAAAAGAAAAGTGGATACTCATATAACAAGTTAAAATTTAAAAATACAATTTAGTGAGGTGGCAAATCCAGCAGGATTTTATCCATTCAGTGATTGACAGTGGAGAAGATAAGGGGAGGGAGAGGGACAGTATTTCTGATGGGTTACGTTACATCAGAATGCTCACTACTAAGTATGCTTGCCTTCACCCACAGAGAAGAGTATAAATAATTCCTGTAATGTTTAGTGTAAACCCATTGAGTGCAGAAGTCATACATGACACACAAAAGAAAAAAATGTTTTTTAAAATCAGAAAAAAAAAATTAAATTTCATCAAAACTATATAAGGACTAAGCTCTACCTTCACTTACTCCTTTTGACTTTCACTGAAACATTTACAGTAAGCAAACATTAGTGGGATGATTGGCAATCAGATGGTACAAATGGTACTTAAAAGTCAGGTACGTAGGTTTATCAAGTTGTCTGAACTCCATTTAATCGACATTGGAGAGAAACAGGCACCTCTTAAAAACCATTCATGCTATTAGCAGTCAAAGTATAAAATAGTTACTCCCAGATTGTGCCTATCTCCATTTATTGAAAAGCAAACTTAAAGTTATGGGAGATGGCTCCACCCCTAACTCTGACCTCTTAAATTGGTGTGACTCTGTTTAAACAGACATGAATCAAAACGTTGGGCTGAGAACATAGCAACTCATGAAACAAAAGACAAATCATCAGGGGGTGTGCAAAACTGCATTTAGTAAAGAAAAGAATTAGGATGGAATTCTTTTGATCTGTTTTGTCAGTTTTCTTGTAAGAGCCAAATGTATTTGGTTGGATATTTTTTGAAAAAGAGAATATTTACTTAAATGCAAAACAGTAATAAAAGAGGAGATTTGGGCCACAGCAAATATTTTCCTCATCATAAAACCCAGAGCATAAGAGTGTATTTATGCCTGCTGTATTTGGTTGTATTGTGCTTGAATGTAAAGTACTCAGTTTCAAAACCTTAAAATTTTAAGTTTTAAAACGTAAAAAAAACTTGCTTCAGTTGTCTAAACATAGGGATTTAAGATGCTCTAAGCAACCCAAGGCATGTCTGTATGTGTTTACTGACATCTGAAATACATCTGCCTTAGCACACCTAAGGCATCTTTACGTGGCTGGCAAATATAGTACTGGATGTACAGTAAACCTGTGCCCTTCTGGAGAAGAAGCTGAAGTCTAGTGGAATATTTCTGCATGGGATTTTCATAAAACTTTAAATATAACACCACCCTTCTAACTTACTGCTTCTTTACCCTTCAACTTTTCTTTCCACAGTGAAATACCTGATTCAACTCTGTTTCTGTAATGTCTTTATATGAATGGCTTCATTCTTCAAAAGCTAGTCCTCTGCCTTGCTGGTAATACTACGTAGATGCATTATTGTACTTTACACCAACTGCTTATTTCTATCTGAGATGTTACTAGAGCTTCCTCTGCTTTTGCAGGGTTTCCTATTTTCTCTGAAAACTGTAATTGGAATATGCGATGGAGGAATCTTTGCCCTGGTTGAGGGTCCAGTAATTCCCAAGACACATTGCCAGATTTCCAAAACAAGTATCAGAGACATTACCCAAACCACTTAATTTTAAAAATTTAGTTAACTTACTAATTTAATTAATTTTTAAGTATGATTACATTTTTACATTTAAAATTTACATTTCACTATTGAGTTTGGGTGAATAGTAAATATAGCAACATTTTTAAACTTGACAACTTGTTGCTTCAATAGCTGCTAATAAAGCTTGTTAGTTATAGTAAGCTATGTTCTGAGGAAACAAGTTTATCTGTTACATGACATCAGATCAATTATACTGCTCCAAAGAATGAGTATAACATTAAAATAAAGTTTATACTTCTATGTGTAAAATAAAAAACTCACTATAAAAAAAATTCTTTGTCATGCTCTCATAAAAATACAATCCAATAATTAAAGTAATAGCAGAATAGCAATATTCATTATCTTCCAAAGCAGTGAAAGACTTAATTTCCAGGATGCACATATTATTGTTTTAGAAGTGTCCCAAATAAAGTAATCCTAATTGAGATGTAGACTAAAAATGTAATGGATACAAGTCAGAGCTTCAGTTACAATCATAATTAACTGATTTACAGCAATGGAACTAATTTGACTAATTTAACCACTTTTGAACCATGACAGCTGGCAAGTATTCAACCCTTAAATTCTACTCAAATCATGTTATTGAAGATAACAGTGAATATTTTTCCCCCAGCTGTTTCAAATGAGCAAGTAGTGTTTCTTTCACATAAATTTGCCTAATAGCATATGTAAAGTATAAATTCTTGGGCTTTCCCTTTCTTGGTCAAGTTAAGTAGAGTAAAGGTGCTGAAAAGTCATCGTCTAGAAAACAGAACTCTTAAGTTCTTTGTAGTTACCCACAGGGCACAAAGATTAATGATTTTCAATCACTTCTAATTTTCAGGTTCTTAAATTCCATTTTACAACAAAGCATAGCTGACTTTTCCTCAAGACTCAGTTCACACTCCAGCGAGTCCTGTGATTTACAGTGAAATAAAAATAAGTCAGTATTTTAAAACAACAGATATTCCAGGGGGTTTCCAGCTTTCAGTCAAACAAAAAGTTCTGCCTTATTGGTTGAGACAAAACAGAAAGTTTTCAACCATACAGGAGATTTTCAGTAGAATGCTGCTGTTATTATAGAAGAATCTCTAGGAAAAGTCTCAAGAAAAACAATTAAAATTGTCCGTTACAGCTTTAAGTTATGCAAAAAGCTTTGTGCTTGAATTTCAAAACATAGCAAAGAACAGTATTTCCTATAATCTTTTCAACCTGGGACTCTTTAAAGGCTGTCAGAAAATTCTAGATACCTACCCAATAAAAAATAAAGATGTCTATCCAGATAAGTCAAACATCAATATAAAATTTTACAATGTGTTCACAAAACATTTCTTCAGCAGCAAAGAATTTCAGATCAAGCACGTCTATAGGAGTGTTTGATACATGTAAGGCTGCACCAAGAGATGATGAGAACCTTGAAGGCATGATCATTACGAGAACTCAGTATGCAAAAGGAATAAAATAAATTTGTCTGAAAAGAAGAACCACTTGAATGGTAGAAGTAGGATCTGTCTAACCAAACTTTTCCCATCTAAAATGTCAACATTTAATTTAGCTAATTGTCTAGGTTTTATTACAGCCAAAGAAAGGAAGAGATGTGAATTAATGACTACCCAAGGCACTCAGTCTATTAACTAAATATGAAGAGAACCAGGACAGCTTGATTGGACAAGGTAATTCTTAATGGCTAAGGCTAATTGAGATTAATCTATCCCAGCTGCCTAGGGTTAATTGCCCTCCCCAAAAAACTTCGTATAACAGACTTTATAGATGTAGCAGTTGCTATAAGATTAAGTAAATATAGAATCATGGATCATACCATTATCTACCATAATTCATAGTGGAAATTTCATTAATACCTATGTTGTAGCATTTTATGCTAACAGTTTTGCCAGTTTCATCATTTTCTCCTCCCTATGAAAAAATACTGTTTTTCTAAAGAATGGGTCTTCCAAAAATATACCAACTGTTCTCAAATAGTAATGATGGTTTTAGAAGAACAGATAACTACTTATAAGAAAAGCATTTCCAATAAAAGATGTGGTTAATGTAAAACTGGAAAAAAACACTTACCTTTATACCCTGAGTACCAGGGATGCCTGGGTAGCCTGGTTCACCTGGAGCACCTGGTACTCCTAGCTCTCCCTGAGTAGTACAATGGCTTTGTGTTAGTCAAGTGCTGTGTGTAAAAACATATATTGCACGTTTTCTCAAGGTCACATGGTATGCTTTAGCTATGATATTTTTCAATTTTATAACTGAGGATGATTGAAATAGCTGAGAATTCATGAATGGATGTTGAATACTGAGAAACCACAAAAGGGACTCCTAGTTCTTAACCTCAGTTTTCCAGTGTCTATCTTTTAGAAGTGCCTTCTAATAGTTGATGTCAATTTTTCAAAATTACACAAATAAAACTATATGAAGTAATGGCAGTATTTGCAGATTTGTACTTAATGAACAACTGCCTTACATTGCCTAAAGTCTAGTATAAAATTAGTAAGAATATGCCATCAAATGGATTCTGATGCAATTTTATGTTAACTACTGTTTTATTTTGAAACAAACTGCCTTATAACTAATAATGGAAAATAATGGAAGATTAGTAAATCACGGAAAGTATATCAATCCCTTCTTTAACTAGAATACTTCCAAATTCATATTTACCTTGGCTCCTGATGATCCTGGTTTCCCCTGTATTCCTGGTTCACCTTTATCACCCTATATAAAAACATAAGAGTGTGGCTGATACATCAGTGCTACGTGGAATGACCAGCAAGCATAAACAGACATTGCTGGGAAATTGGTTCTTAAATATAGGCACAGGTAGTGACTGAAAGCCTGAAGTTCTGCTTCCTTACAGGAAACCTGAAATTTCAACTTTCTCTCAGGAAACATGACATACTGATGACAAAATATGATCTGCCAGCCTCTGCTCACTTGTCCCTTCCCCACCCACCTGATTTCCCTTGCCCATGTTTGTGCGTACTGACTTCACGTTTCCACCACCTTATTTAATAAAACTTTGCAAATCCTCAGACCTGAGCCAAAATATTTACTTAACTTTTTACTTACGTTTTGGGTTCTATTGTACCCTACGAGTTATGTATATATTCAGCATGAGAATTTTCATTAAAATCTAAGAATTATTGATCACTTTATGATGCTCTTCTGTAAGAATGAGTTTATTAAGAATGATTCTGTAAGAATCAGTTTATATTCTGAATGAGATAAACATGCAAAACAAAAGCATTCTTCAAAAATTAAAATAAAGCAAATTACGTTTTAGTAATTTCAAAAGTGTTCAATCTTCTTGACCATAGAAAACATTAACCACTTTAAAAAATGTTACCTTCAGTATACAATTTTAAATAAATATATATGTACTTTTGGATATAAAATAATATATGGGTGGAAATTGATCTAAATATAAACATGAATATAAATATTCTCTAGTTCAGTGCTTACTGGCCAAAATTCATCTTGGATTAAATTAAAAGGCTACATTAACAGATCTGAATTTATAGAATCTGTGTTAGTTTCTGAGAGCATGGGTCAAATTAATTCTTGCTGTAGCTGCAGTGCAATCAATAAAGTTACATCTGAAATAAATTTGGCTCTTTGGGTGGAAAAATCAGCATGTAACTTTATTTAACACAACTAAAATATAAATAAATATAACATGGGCAGAGAGTTCTGATGTATACTGAGAATTATCTGGCTCCCAGCATTGCAGAACATTTTCCAGGACTGTTAAGCTGAAACAAAGTCTCATGACCATGTCTGCAATCTTTCCAAACCTCATGGGATGACAGGCACCGTTTACTGAGCTATATTAAGCTCTCCTGAGACTGAACTATCATATTAGGTAATAGAGCAAAAATCATACAGCTACTCACTAATATTCAACATATCAAAATCCTGGTGTTTCCTCATCTGTAAAACAGTAATTTATCAGTCACAAGAAAAATCAACACAAACATTTACCTTAGGCCCAGGAGCTCCAGGTAGACCAAGTGACCCTTCTGGTCCCATCAAACCCTATTTATTTGTGAAAAAGGCAGAAAGATTTCTGTACTAAGCTAACGGATTCAGTATAGTGTATTATTAGTATTAATAATCAATTTCTATAGTGAAACAAACAGGACAGGAACTATAATACCTTTCATCATATTACTATACAGATTGTAGCTCTGATTACAGCACAGTGGATTATTTAGACCTTCTAGGGCCTAAGGAAGGCCTACTGCTCAATGGAAGAAAAACATGCAGGAAAAAAAGCACAACGCTGTCATGAAACACTCCCGAGAGAAAAAATTCTGCAACTCAAAAGTCCGCCTGTGTGGTCGAATCTCTAACATATCTTTAATATGTCCTTAGCTGTAATTGACAGTGACACAGGAGTTTCTTAGTTTACATTTAGTGCTCCCAACACCAGCAAAAGTATATGTGGCATTTTATAACTCTCTTTCCTTCTGACTGTGCCCCTCAACTGCTTTTCCAAACTTCATGGAGATTTATCAGGAGCAAACTCTAGGGCCAGACCTTTGCATCTTCTACAGAACCTTCAGGACAGAACTGTTCATTCAAGGACTCAGTGGCTTCTGCCATTTCAGACCATGACACTTCAACACATGTACAAAGCCAGAGAATTGTCAAAACAATCCCTTGGACTATTCTCATGGAAACATGTTGGTAAAGGCATGTTTAGCTGCCTTTGTTCCTTACATAAAATAAGAGCTAAAGGGTGTTAAATCATCAAATGGCTGTCTTAATCTCTGGCAAGTTTGATTTTCAGGCCTTATTTAATTGTTTGACTTTCTGTGTTATTATGCTATATCTGAAGTACACTTATAGCAGATCATATTTCAGAGTATATATGAGTCCAAATAGAACAAGAACAATATATTGTTTTTATCGATGCATACAGTTTTAGAGTCAAAGGGAAGTGAGATAAAGTGATGAGAAAGACCTATACTAACATCAGATGTGGAAAATGCTATAAATGGGAATTCCTTCCTGCCAACGATGATTTTCCATAAAGATTTCTTTTCTAATCTATGCTTGAGAGTAGCTTTAAAAAGAAATTAAGTCTTATTAATTATTCTAATTAACAGCATTTTCAAAATCTGCTCTTTTTATTGTTATATAATCTTTGCTTTCATATAGATAAAACCAGCCATCTTCCATTCAGTATTATATGTTATTAATTAAATAACATCAATATGTTATTAATAATAATCATTAATTATTCAGTTCCATTATATTATCTCAGACCTCCTTCAAAAGTTATATGTGATAAAAAATAATATATGTCTACAGTTCTTTGTCACAG
Source organism: Pedionomus torquatus (assembly GCA_013398155.1). Classification (NCBI taxonomy): domain Eukaryota; kingdom Metazoa; phylum Chordata; class Aves; order Charadriiformes; family Pedionomidae; genus Pedionomus; species Pedionomus torquatus. Next base: position 607,505 of record VZRU01015662.1, on the reverse strand, counting down.
GATTGTAACTCATCTTTTTGCCAAAAATATTATAATCTTTCTTCACTAAAAGGATGGCGCTTTTTTGGCAAAAATTAAAGAGTATTTGGAATAATAAGTTATTCTTTGTAGCCAGAGCTTTCAGCATTTCATTAATTTTTAAGTATTTCACCTGTGCTTTACTGTTAACTGAGGCAGCACAGATTAACTTAAGTTTCTTTCCCGCGGTGTTGCAAGAAAGTACTGATGACCAAAACTTTCCAATAATAAACATAGCAGCTTGCTTTGTAGGCCATAGACAGATCTGTGAATACAAATAAATGGTATCAAGTACAAGACTAAAAACTTGAGTAATTTTGCTGCCAATTTTCCTCAGTCTCAGACTTTTCCCGTTCAGTCCACTGCATATGAAAATAACTCAAATAAACTTCAACTTATCTAAAATAACTAATGATGTCAGATATCAAAAAAAATTCCAACATTTTCCTGAACTATGAATATTACATCTGCTTGTTCTTACCTAGATAGAAAATCAGTCATCTTATCAAAGATGATGCAGTTAAGCTAGCATAATTTATTATTTGGTAATTAAAGGTTTACTGTACCCAACACCATTTATTTCCTTTTGGAATAGAAATTAACAATTCCTCTCCAGCTGGAGTGCAGATTCTGAGGCCTGCTTCAACTCATAAAGAGACAGTGTATTCCCATTAACCATTTGCTTATGCATTATGTTCCCTACCAGCTTTGTTACAGCAAGTGTAAGAAAATATTAATTTGGGTTTGGAACCCAACATCGATTATATTAACACTCTTAACTCACTTGTACATCAGGTCTGCTTCTTCACTTTTTCTCTTTTTATTTATGTAGCAAAATAAGGTTTTATTAATTTTAATTTCACTGTGAGGCTTAATACAATTCAGCTGTTTGAAATTAAATTTAATGTTATCTATTGACCTCCTCATTTCTGAAATACACCTCTCTTCATTGTGTGGTCTTTCTGCATTCCTTGAAGGCTACCATCCTTCTCCAAAAAACGTTGTGATATTCTTATTTTCTTCTCAGATTCCTGTTCTGTGCTCATTACTAGCACACTAATCAGTTGCGAAAAGAAAGCACAAGTTTGGGGAGGGATTGCGGGAAGGAATAAGAAATGTGATGGGAAGATTTCTGGCTCCTTTCATGCTCTCACCTCAGCGTAGCCCTGTGTTTCGCGTCATGTAACATGCTGAGAGCCTACCCTCTACCAATTACACACTAGATCACTTCTAGTTTATGCCCACACCAGTCCTTGGATCCCAGAAGTGGTAAATCATACTGTGCCTACAGAATATCTTTTTTTTTTTTTAATTAAATCAGATTTATGTATATAGCCACATTGACATGCAAACATCTAGCAGTGAAAGCAAATCAAAAAATAAGTTTAGTATAACCAAAGGACAGCTATACATCTGCAAGAAAGGGAGAAATAAAACCCAGTTGTCCTGGCTTGCTTTCTTGCATTTTCATTACTAGGTCATATTTAACGTATACCATTTTAAAAATTACAGGAAGACAACTACGTGAAATCAGTATGCTGCAAGAAGAAAACTTTCAGATGCAATATAGGAAAATCTTGAGAACATAATCTGAAAACTATGGCTTGTAAAACCAAAAGAGAAAAGCATGTCTTGAATAAAAATAAAGAACAATTCAAGGACATAAAATACAGCATTACTCCCCCATTTTCCAGAGCTCACACTTTTTATGTGGCAGATGAATTAATAAATTACTGACACTGGCAATGGAAAAGGGAAAAGGGTTAGTTATTACTGAAGAAGAGCTTGTTACCAAAGAACTTTCCCAAGGTATTAACAGACCATTCACAAGCTTTCCATCTGTTTCTTCTGGAACAAACACATTCAGCATGACTAATACAAGGAAAATCCCAGTATCTTTTCTGGTTTAAACTCCCTAATGCCATATAATATATTAAAAGATTCCATGCATCAATTTCCTATTTATTTTATCAGGTGACAAAAGATATATTAAATGAGTTGACAGGAAACATTAATAAATTATTTTCAAGCACATTAAGAACCAGATGTTATTTATCCAGATCAAATGAGAACAAAACATGGTAGGTGAGTTACTCAAATAAATATGTACACTTTGGAATACAACAAGACTTAATTCTAGATACAGCCTTCCCTCGGCATTTTGTTCAAATTTGGCTGGAAAGAAATGGAGAAAAAATTTCCAGGACTAGGCAATAAAAGTGATTAGAGGCACAGGTGAGACACCGAATGTGCACATGTTAATTAGGAGTAGGGACATTTGAACTTCTGGTTCAGGCAATGTTTCATCTGTATTTGATCTAAGCAACTGCAACAACCGGTTGTCAAGGAAATTTACCCTTTCCAGGGAAGGTCTTTATGTGACCGAAAAAGTCCTTTACGTTCATGAAAAGAAAATTAACCACTATACTCACTTTATACAAAAGGGCTTCTGACAGTTGTAATGTAGTGGTCATGCCTGCAGTAGAATTAGGAAAGGAAAAGCTGCTGGGTGGATGCAGCTGTATATTTTGCAGGAAATTCTGAATGTATTGAGTGACAGAGTAGCCCAGAATTTGTAAAATTCAACCCAGTTTCAATCATTCTCTCCAACCGGGATCACATTCATCACATTGATGAGATATTTTATTAAGGAATTGTGAGCATGAAAATAAAAGTGAGCTTTTCAATACACTTACAGACATTCATATGCTTATACATAATCATAGCTATCTGGAAACCAGAGTCAAGTTTTTTTAAAATCTAGCATTATTCGGAGAACAAGTTCAGTGCTCTCTCCTGAGAGATACAACAGAAAGCACAAACCACACCCTTGGCTATGCAGAATTTTCTTTGATGAAAACCAATGAAACAAAGTAAAAAAAAATTAAGAAAAGAAAGAACATGAGATCTGTGGACTGTACAACTTTGGAAAATCTATTTACAGATATCTCCTCAGATTCTTCAAGTGATAATCCACATATCTACTTGGATTCCACATGTCTAAGCAGTACTCAGCACAATTCAAGCATACTAAAGATTTAGGAGTCCTTTGTCAAATCAATGATCTCAGCATTGCTCTGACAAAACATTGCTCTTAGAGGTAGGCTAATGCAAATAGCATGAAGTTCAACCAAACCAAGTGCAGAGTCCTGCACCTGGGACATGACAATCCCAGGCACAAGTACAGGTTGGGCAGAGAATGGCTGGAGAGCAGCCCTGAGGAGAAGGACTTGGGAGTGCTCATGGATGAGAGACTCAACATGAGCCGGCAGTGTGCGCTGGCAGCCCAGAAAGGCAACCATATCCTGGGCTGCATCAAAAGAAGCATGACCAGCAGGTCACAGGAGGTGATTCTCCCCTTCTACTCTGCCCTCATAAGACCCCACCTGGAATACTGGTCCAGCTCTGGAGTTCTCAACACAAAAAGGACATAGAACTGTTGAAACGGGTCCAGCAGAGGGCCACCAAGATGATTACAGGGATGGAGCACCTCTCCTATGAGGGCAGGCTGAGAGAGCTGGGGCTGTTCAGCCTGGAGAAGAGAAGGCTCCGGGGAGACCTTAGAGCAGTCTTCCAGTATCTGAAGGGAGCTACAGGAGAGCTGGAGAGGGACTCTTTGTCAGGAAGCCTAGCGATAGGACAAGGGTAATGGTTTTAAACTGTAAGAGAAGAGATTCAGATTGGATATTAGAAAGAAATTCTTTCCTATGAGGGTGGTGAGGCACTGGAACAGGTTGCCCAGGGAAGTTGTGGATGCCCCATCCCTGGAAGTATTTAAGGCCAGGCTTGATGGGGCTTTGAGCAACCTGGCCTAGTGGTAGGTGTCCCTGCCCATGGCAGGGGGGTTGAAACTCGGTGATCTTTAAGGTTTCTTCCAACTCTAACCATTCTATGATTCTATGAAAACCAAAAAAAAACCATCTCAAATATGGTGAGGTTTACTTGTGATGGGATAGACATACATTACTGGACAGACTCTGCAAGCCTTGACATACATGCCATGTGACCATTCATGTCACTGTCAGGCTCTTTCCAGAAATAAAGAACCATCCAGCATCCACATGCATTGTAACTGGAGAATAGAGCCTTATGTAAATTCTTTATTGCCAAGCCTGATGGCTGTGAGAAGAGCATAGGACTCCTTATCATCCAGCTTAGAAAATCTACACTGTCTTAGCTGTAGGCAAAATCTGCTAAACTGCATCTGAATTCATCTTTTAGTAATCCTTAGATAGCAATGCAAAAGTAATAAAGCATTATCTCTCTCCATTACTTCAACTCCAAAAGTGTAGAACTCTAAAGGAAAGCAGACTGTATTTCCAGTTGAAAGAAAAAGAGACAAAATTTTGGAAAACTCCATTCATTAAAATGACATCAAGAACAAATTTCCCACTCTGGATTCAATGATCCAGAATAAGAATAAGAATAAGAATGGGGAATAAGAATGTCTGACACGATGTTTAGGACTCGTATGTGACAGATACCTGACATAACAATTGCAGTATCTTCCCAGAAAAGAAGAAAAACACTTTCATTACTTCACTTGGAGATGGAAACAATCATGTTTTCAGTCCCTATTTGCTCATACTGAGCCCTTTAACTGGGGCTCTCCATAAAAAAACTCCAAAAGCTCTGAATTCCAACACATGAATTTGCATTTCTTTTTCTCTGGAGAAAAAAAGGCTCCTGGTTTTGGGTACTCTTATTGTCTTAATAAGGACACATGTATCAGTAACAATTTCAGCAGAGAAGTGCCATATCCTGAGGAGCATTCCAGCACTAGTATATAAATGACCCTTACACTACTAGTTACCCTCATGTCAAGATGGTTAATTTGGCATGAAGCAAAACTGCATGTACCAAGATGGTCAGACATATGTGTTGCTGACTTCCACCCAAACAAGAATTCTCTTTAGAATGGGGAATAATACAGTGGGATGTAAGCTCCAAATAGTTTTGTATCCGGTCTGCCCTTATGTACTCTAGAAGATGATAACCTGTAACTAGGATTTTAGAGAGATTCAGCAAAAAAAGACAGGGGGTCCAAAGGTCCACACTGAGATCCTTGGATTCTTCTTTCTTGAAGGAGGTATGAATGAGGCACAAGCTACCACAATAACTTGGATAAACACCTCTGGAGTCACTGAGAGCAGAAAAGAAATGTCCATGAAAAGATTATTCTTGACCTGCAATGAAAGGTAGATAATAGTAAGATGGCCTTAGCAGTGCGACAATAGGCATCCTGATGACTGAGGAATAAACATTAAGCCCCTTTTAGAGATCCACTGAATCTCCTGTATTTGGCCTTGCAGATATAACTATGTATTCCTTTAAGTTCAGAATGCGCCATCTCTCACATCCTACTTCTAACACTACAAAGTGGCATTTGTCTTTTGGAATGGATGAAAGCTAGCCTGGATGTCAAGAGGAAATTCACTACTGATTAAGCATTTTCATAAGTAAAGACCTTGAAAAGACATAGGGTAAATAAATCAAGAGACAAAGAAGCTATGAAACTGAAAACCACAATATGTTAACAATCACCAAAATCCAAGAACCTATAAATGTTGTCTCACCTGTTGCCAAAATATCAAAAGGCTTAACCTAACAACGAGAGAACATTTCACAGCTTTCACTCACAACTTCCACACTTCAAATATGCCCCAACGCTAAAAACTTAAATTTTCCATAGCCTTGTCTTTTGCTGCTGATAGAAGGAATATTGTGACTTCTATCCTTACATAGCTTCCCTATTTAGGAATAAAATGGAAAGTGCCATTTGTACCTACAATGGAGACATCACTATCTAAGCTTCTCAGTCTCTTCTTCCATTTCATGAATTTCTTCCATTTCATTTCATTGTCCAGATAATTTCATTTACTATTTCTTTTTACCTTTCCATTTCAGACAGAACTTATTAGGGAGAGAATTAGTGCTCTTAGATTAATTTTTGTCAAAAGCATTTATATGTTAGTTTCTTATTTATCAAAGCAATGGTATCAAAGCATTTATAAGAATCTGATACATCTTCTCAGTTTAGATATTAGAAAAGTGATCACTATTGTTAAGAAAATCAAAATCACAGACAGAGTTGGACTCTGATTATTTATCTTCAAATGTATTGCACAAGCTGAAGAAATTAAGCAATATCTTACAGTTTTCATATTTACAGTAATCATATTTATCCCAGTAATAACACTACAGAAATGCTGAAATTTCCCAATTAAATATTTTCATTGAACTGCTTTCTTGGCTTCCTGAGAAACTGAAGTGTCTTCTATTTGGACTGGCTATTGACAAGCCTGTTACATGCACAACACATAGTGAATAGGTAACAAGGCAAGAAAAAAGCAAGTGAGCTTCTTCACGTTGTCACACATTAAAACATTTGCATATGCCATTCAGCTACAAATCAAGAAGTGCTAGTTAATTTTTTCCCTGACAAGTGTTACTAATTCTGTAGCCTGAATACAATAGCATAAAATATCTTCTGCTACCATGTGGCTATATACACTAAGAATATACAACAAATTTCTTACAAGGTTTAAACTTTTTAGTCATTTAGTGTTCCATTGTCCACCATTTTTAATTCTGCTCTTAATTCTCTACAGTGTTTACTTCATTCTAGCAGTAACAGTCTATATTGATCTGCTTCAAGTCAAATATAGGGTAAAACACAGGTTCTTTACGTAAGTAAAAAGTCACAGTATTCATCTTATTTATGATGCTAATCCATGCATCTCTCAGAAATATCAGAAGCATTTTAGTCAGCAAAGAAGCGAAAATATCTCAAGCACAAAATGAAAACTGCATAAAGACACGTTCAAAGTGAGGATGATTAATAATGGAACCGTGTAAACACTGTAGAACTTCTCAACAGAAAAGCTAATTATTTTTAAGGCCGCATATGTTCAACCAATGATGAAATTCCTACTAATTAATGAAAGATTTCTAACTAGTTTTATGCAGCTATCCTTTTGCCTTTAAAATTTCCATTTTTTAAAGTGTATACATACTTGCACCAACTTGCAGAACAATTATTTTACTACTGTGATTTCTAAAGGATTAGACAGCACACAGAAATCACTTTACTAAGACAGCAATAAAGGCATGGTAAACTGGACTGTCCTGAAATATTTAATTATTTTCAGATCTCAGCTCTTCTTACAGTCTCTGTCAAAGGAACACAACTACAAAAACATGCTGAAATTCATTTTCAGAAATCCATTGCACACCATGACAATATTTAGTTTGGTCTTTTTCAAAATAAATTTATCTGAGTATTTTCAAAGATAATTCATAGTTAATTAATTCAGAAAGTAAATTCAGTTTAGTGCGTTTCCTGGATTTGTTTACCAAATGTACAGGCGGGAAATCAATTTTAAAAGAAAAGTTGCTATACAATATTTTCAGGGGAATTCAGAGATTAGACTTAGCCTGATCCTATTTGCCAACCTGAAAACTGCTACTGTATCTGCCATTGCTTGTTTGCTGGTTGCGAGTAGAGAATGACCGCATCAGAATTATTTGTCCATAATGACACCATTTTGCAAACTTACCATATCTCCTGGTGATCCTTTTGCTCCTGGTTGACCAGGTGGTCCAATTTCACCCTATATTTTTTACATAAAGAGAAAAATTACATGATTAGTGTACGTATAGTTAACAAATTTGTTAATTATTCTTTAATTATGAGATTTATTGTTAGGATTATTTCTCAAAGTATTATGAAATTAACTTTGTTACTTTTTAATTATTCATTCCTTCCCAAATATTTGAAATACGACTTAATGAGAGACTTTCAAACATGCCACAAAGAAGTTGGAGTATGTCTCCATTCATTTGCAGCGTGATTTGATGTCCTAAAACCCCACTATGAAAGCTCTTCTCTGAGCACAGACTAAACCCTTACTTTGGAATGGATATACATAAGCACAGGTTTTAACAGTGTTTTGAACTGTTAATAATACCTTTTGTCCTTTTGCTCCTTGATTTCCAGGTATTCCAGGAATTCCCTGATGGGGAAAAAGAAAACCTTTTAAATATATGGAATAGTTTCTCCAGAAAACCATATTTAATGTCTCCTTCATGTCCTCATAAATTTAACATTTGCCATATGATTTTTCAAAATATGGGCAGAAAATAGAAAATTAAAAAAAGACATAAAATTAAAAAAAGAAGAGAAGAGCTTCAGCTGGACACATGCAAAATATCCCATCTGGGCCTACAGTGCAACACTAATTTTCAGTCACTTCCCATGCTTTCATGCCAGGAGTCTATGTCTGCCACTTGGCAGGCTTGGGTGCTCTTAGTTGCCTACCAAGGGCTGAAACACTTTTCTGAAAACCCTGCATGACACAGGGACATTTTATTATCCATAAGATTTTCCATACAAGATAGAACAAATGTGCTGGTCAGTAGGACCGTGAGTATAACAAGTCCTCTTTCTCACCTGAAATACAGTGACTGTAACATAACACAAGAGACAGCTATAATTATATTTGACATATGATAGCTTCTACCTCCATAAATACTTTAAGACATCGATCATCTCCTCAGCTCCATTACTCATTTCAGCTCTCAGTATACCTCACCGTTTTCTTACAGTGAATTATTTGAACATAATTCAGTTTTAAAACAAAATTCCATATTTACTTAAAACCATAGTATACATTCAGTTAATCTACTTTTTGTTTCAAGTAAAACTATTGAAGTTTATTGGACAGACACTGTTCTTACTTGTATCATCATTATTTTACAGTAAGAATTTGGCTTACAGACTTTATTTTTTAATCTAATATTGAAATTAATCAGTTGCAGTAAAAACAAGAAGTCTGGTTCCAGACACCACCAAAACAAATGTATTCTGTGGGAAAAAAAAATTAACATGAATGTTACAAGCAGGAATAACCTGATAGTTTCCATATGGATTACATCTGTGCAACACTGTCTTGGAAGACAATTCTGTTGTTTTGCAGTTTACACCCAGTTTCTAGTTAGTAATGAACCCATCAAGCAGAAACAGTTCATTGGTCAATGGCACATGAGTTAACAATGACATCCTGAGTATTTTACAGGTTATCAAAATTCCAATGCACCTATCATTAAAAGAAGAGACCAAATAATATAATAAACAGAGCTGGGAAACAATGCCTCATCCTGAGATGTCTATTCACTTTGTGTGACATAACTCTTCTTGCTAAACTTTTGTCCAAAACCATGTAAGATCTTTTGCACAAATAAAGAGACGGGAAATAGGGTATTTTATCACCCCATTTAGGAAATTCTAGCCCTATCCATGAGTTCTCAGTATAATTTTTTAAGTTAATTTCTGTAGCTGTAAAATATAAAACTAAATTATAAATATCTGTACCTGCAATACAAACCAGAATCTCATATAGGCTGAAAAAAACTCCCACTAGGCAGCATCGTTCTGGTACTGAAAGGATGTACCAAAGCTTTCCATGGTTAAATTTCTATGCTATTTGCAGGGCTAAGAGAAAAAGGTTCCACGTACTTATCCAACACATCAAAAAATTAACCATTATAAAAATATGCCTAAAAGAAGAAACACAACATCTCACTGTGCTGTGTTAAACTTTCTTCCTTAAAAGAAATTATGGATACAAGACAGTTAACTTTACCTTTGCATAGGTAGCAAAGAAGGATAAAGCACAAAGAACAACAATTGTAAAACTAAGTCATATTTCCATTTTTTTTCTTTTCTGATCGACTCTGTACTTCTGCAGTACTCAGAACTTGGACTCTTATTTCAGTGGGAGCTGGTCCAGACCCTTAAAATTCTCTTATGGCTCATTGACATTCACTCAGCTGAGAATGAATCTATCACTTAGGCGGATGTAAGTGGTTCCCAGAGTATATGGAGTGGAGATTCTCATTTATTTTCCTTATGTTGGGGAGCACAAAAAAAGGAGAATAAGGTGGCTAATTTGGTCATAAAGAATAAGTTTATTTCATGAGTGTTATTTTTCTGTATAGCTTCCGTGCTTCAGTAATGACAAAGATTAATTTCTGAAGGATGAGCTCCAGGATGCCTAAAAGATTAAATTTGGTTTCCTTCTCATTATCTATTACTAGTTATTTTTTACTTCCTTTTACACGGATAATCTCTGGTTATGCAAAGTAAAATTATTTGCACACTCCCAGAAGACAATGTTAAAAAGTCATTTAAATTTCTGGAGTGTCTTTCCTAATTTCTAGGTCAGAAGCCAAATGAAGGTTTGGAAGTGTATCTGGTTCCTAAACAGAGATGTCACATGCAGCACAAATCCTCAGAATCACAGTATTTTTTTTTCTCCACCATGTAATAAGATGCTTTTAACAGGAACTTGTGTTTAATACAGTGACACTATAACACCAATCATCTATCAAAGAAACCTTTACCGAAAAATGTATTCTTAAAACATGAGATGAAGCACCTGGCTTTACTCCATTTGTATGATAAAAATGTATTTTTGTGAAGAGCATATTTTAACTAAAATTATCACAAATGCCTCTGCTTAATCCAAACTTAATACAAAACAGATTCATCATGCAATTTTTCTGCCACTAAGGGAAACACAATGTTTGGAACTACTGTGAATGGGAAAACTGCCATGCACTGGGAGTAACAGAATCAACGCTATGGAATAATTTGTGATTCACTGGCTAGGGAAAAAACTGCCTTTGGGGATGTCCTTTGCAAAGTTATTAAGCAACGTTTTGTTCATATGAACTAAGAAAAAGGGGTTGTAATTCTGTATTTTCTTTGTCTTTCCAAAAAACTTATTAAATGGTTTGTATTAATTGTATATGCAGTTATAATAACAATAAAACATAGCAATACGTTTCTAGCCAGAATTGCTAAAAATTCAAAGCATCTACTGCACTTTAATAATTTATATCCTTACACAAGTTGGACCACCTCATAGTTCTGAATTAGTTAATTTGTTCCACTTCATCTTTTAAATCAAATTTTGTGTAAGGTTTATTCACTATTTCTTCATATTTAAAAATTAAGTTTATTCCAAGCCTTACCAAGTATTTAAGGCCAGGCTTGATGGGGCTTTGAGCAACCTGCTCTAGTGGGAGATGTCCCTGCCCATGGCAGGGGGGTTGAAACTCGATGATCTTCAAGGTCCCTTCCAACTCTAACCATTCTATGATTCTATGCAGCTAAATACCCTGATGTGGTCTTCCTCAGCTCCAGCCCTGCAATCTGGGACTTCAGAACACTCAAAAGCATGAATTTGTTTCTATTGTGATGATGAGATTCAATGATTACACATACACAATTCTATATAAATATTCTATTTTGTCCCAGTTTTAGCAATTTAAATAAATCTTCTATTCTTTGATAATACCTGGCAGATACAATGGATTTAACTGTAAAAGGAATATGACGTCACAATCCCTGGAAAATCTTTCTTGTAACTCCCATTAATCATGAAGAGTCTATTTTTGGTTTGGATGATGTTAAACAGCTGCATTTTTTTCCATGCAGACCCACATAAAATCCATTAAGAAAATTGCCTGAGGCCTTATATACAGATCAACTAGGTGTAAGCATTTTTATTCAGGCCACAAGCTACATTTCTCAAAATATGTTTGTATGTTTTTTTCTAGCTAGTATTATGGATTATCTGTATCTCCCTCAGGCTTAACTTTATGCCTGAGAACAGCAGAAGAAACCATGCATAAAAACTTTTTCCAGAACAAAACAAAACAAAAACTATTTTACTCCTAAAATTAATATATATTAGCCTATTCTATTCTTTATTTTCTGCTACTGTCTTTAATATTCCCCATCTCTTCAGTGCCAGGTAGGACTTAATTATTCAGTACCTGCTGATAGCCCTAGTGTGGAAAGTCGGAGTTTCTAGACTACACCTAACATAACTATTATCTTAAATTCTCTCTCTGGACAACACAAAATTATAGAATATTTCAAAAATCTTCTCTGTTGTTAGCAAACTGTTTTGCAATCAATTCTTCAAGAAGATGGGGAGAATAATAGCATAATTGCCTTATTGTTATCCTCTTTTCCTAGGGTAGGTATACAAAACTATACTCTTTCAACGTCCTGCTTTAGCCAGGCTCCTCAATGATCACAGTACACCTGGACTTACTTTGTCATGTGTCAAACATTTGATAAATACTGTCTAGGACAAATCACTATGGAATGTTTTTTCAAACTATCCATTCTTCTTTCAACATCAAGACAAAATTACTTGAAATAATGTAATTTTTCTTCATTAAAAATTATCATGATTTTAAAAGTTATGATAAAGTAATAAGCAATACTCCCTGGTTAAACAGTAAGACCATCTGAAAAAAAAAAAAAAAAGAAAAGAAAATATTTATGAACTTTTGTTAAAAGATGGTTACATTCCAGACCGTTGCTTGTTTACACAACTAAAATTCAAACTGTATTCCTAATGATAGTGATCTAATGACCGTTCATAATTCAGGCAGAGACACAATCCCTACAGAAGACTCCAGCAAGGCTTTTTAAGAAGATTGTCAGAATGGTGCCAATTTTGACCCTACTCTTCAACAAGGTAACTGCTATTCAGGGTCAGCTGAAGAATCGGGTTTAAAACAGATAAAAGTCATGAATACTG
>VZRU01015662.1:553331-586750 GCA_013398155.1 Pedionomus torquatus | reverse complement strand
GGATGCAGTATTCCAGTTGTAGCCTCACCAGTGCAGAGTAGAGGGGGAGAATGATCTTCCTCAACTGACTGGCCACACTCTCCCCTGTGCAGCCCAGGATTCCATTGGTCCTCTTGGCGATAAGGGCACATTGCTGGCTCATGGATAGTTTGCCATCTATCAGGACCCCCAGATCTTTCTCCTCAGAAGTGCTTTCCAGCAGATCTGCCCCTAACCTATACTGGTGTTTGTCATTCTTTCTCCCCAAGGCCCTAAATAGCGTTACTGACATCAGGTGGATCCAAAGGAACACAAAAGAGTTCTTTTTCAAATATTGCATGCGAAAGAAAGTGTATGCTAACTACTTAAGGCATACCTATTTTCCACCAGTTTTATCACATAACTTTCAAGGCCTTTAGAGGTTATTCTTTTCTTAGCAGGGCAAATTAACCCATTATGCATGGAAAGTATTAGATTAGATCAAACTAAATTAAACACTTAAACACATAAGCTCTATGATCTTGCTGGGCACAGAGGCGAGAGTGATTGGCCTGAAGATCCCTGTCTTTTCCTTCTTTTCCATTTTAAAAACTGTAAGTTAGGTTTTCCCCTTTTCCAGTCTGCAGGCACTCCACTGGACTTCCAAGACTTCTCAAATATGATGGATAGTGGCTTAACAACTTCATCTGCCAGTTCCCCCAGGACCCACAACTGCATCTCATCAGATCCCACAGACTTGTGCACCTTCGGGTTCTTTAGATGATCTTGAATCTGATCTTCTCCTACCATTCGTGGTTCTCCATTTTTCCAGTCTCTGCCTTTGCTCTCTGTGACTTGGGCGGTGTGCCTAGAGCACTTGCAAGTGAAGACTCAGGCAAAAAAAGTCGAAAAGTGCCTCAGCCTTCTCCATATCCCTGGTAACCAGGTCTCCAATTTCATTCCAGTGGTGGCCCACATTTTTCAATGGAGTATGTAACACAGCTAACCTTTTTTTTTAATAGCAATTAGTATAAGCAAGAGCCTTTCTGCATACCATCCCTTGGAATAAATTATAAACAATCAGGTCTTACCATTCTGAGAGCAGATACTGTTGCAAAAATATGCTGTTTATTTCAGAGATTTCAGTTAGTTAGAAGAGACTTAACTGAAAAGTAAAATAACTGAACAGAAAATTGGTTGTCCTTAACCTCAAACCAGGACTAACAAGCATACATTTATTGTAATATAGCTCAGCAAGTCAGTGGGGAAATTTTAAATTGGTACAACATATTGGTCAGAGGTATTTCTATCACTTTGTTTACAAACCAGCTGCAACGGAGAAGGAATGCTGGTATGTAATTTCTATCAGCACAAAAAAGTACAAGGATAGCCATATAATAGTCACTAGAGCACACAAACATAAATCAGACTACTCTGAGTACTGTTTATAACTATTTATAGCACACGCCATTCATGTCCATAATAGGCTTAGAACTACAGCTCCATTCATATTTCCTTACACCTCCTAAGAAATTTGCTTTGTTAACACTGCAACTACAGAATAATCTTGAAGAAATGGTATGAAGATATGCCACTTTTTCCCTGCTTGATTTTCCAAAGTTATCAAATTTGAACCAAAAAAATCCAAAAATAATATTTTCCTAAGTCTCTGTAGAGAAAATAAAGATGATACTATGTAATTACTAATTAATTAATGTAATTCCATAGTGTGTGAAGACAGAAATTTCATTATTAGAATTGATGAAGAACAGACAGAAAGCAAGAATAAGATGGGAAAGAACTGTGAGTTTTACAACTTAGAAAAACAGGCATTATTTTCCAAGTTGCGTTAGGTCAGGGGGTCTAAATTTATTACAGCATTTATTGTGGCCTTAGTCCAGACTGAATTCAATGAGAATCTTTCCATTTATTTCAATTCATTTGGATCAGTAACTATGCTGATATGTCATCTGTCATTTTTGTCAACTGGGAATAATAGAGTAGTTCAGACTAGTCTGCTTTAAGTTCCCGAAGTCTTTAATTACCTATTTCTTTACAGAACCATTCTCTTATTTATCTTCTTTATAGCTATTAACTCTGCTGAAAATGCAATGTGGGATGAATTCAAAATAGTTAAAATAAAGGAAGTTAAAATAACTTTCCAGTGAGAATGAAGAAGATAACCTAGGTTGCAAATAAAGTCTGTTAAAAATATATACACCTAAAGTGGAACTAAAAGCTGTAATTGACAGGGAAAAAAAACCTGCGTTCTGTCTAACAAATGTGATTGAGCTTACAGCAAGCACTGTATAATTAAAGAACCATTATTGAAAGCATTGTGCTGTCAAAGCTGTCATCTCCCCCTTCCTCAAGTGGAACAAGACTAACAACATCTGTTATAGTAGCTTCAGCAATCAGAAAGTCATCAGCAAGACTCTACCCTGTCTACTCCAACAATTCAAAAAGTAGAAGAAATAAAGTACCACTAAAAAATCAATTCAACTAACCAAACCTACTTGTAAGAAATAATGATGTACAGCATATGCTTACCACAGTGTTACTGCATTAGCTGTTTATGCAGAAAAAAACCCACACCGCATGTAAAACCATTTCACTTTATACATAAATGTATTTTACAGCTCAAAGTCAGAATTTTCAACAAAGAAATTAGGTGTTCTTTTGAGACCTAGAAGACATCATTTGCAGAGCAAACACTAGTCCTTACTTCCCTTATGACTGTAATGCTGACAACTTTGAATAGCATACCATCAGTGTTCAGAGCTCAGCTGCTACTGTCGAAGCATCTCAGACTAGTGGAAAAAGCACGAATATTGGATTTGAAGGTAAGAATTTTAATTGGCTCACACCAACCAGCTTGCTGAGTCTCCTCATTACTTTTCTCTTAGAGACTGACAGGAAATAATTTCTTTTAAAGATATTCTTTATAGACAGAGTGCTGTTTTATGTCAGTACCTACTTTAAGGCAATATAAAACTTGAATGAGTATTTAGTACTCTATGAAACATTTTCACAAGTATTAAATCAACATATGATCTCTTGAGAACCAAAAATACAATAGGATTTTAATGCTTTAATCTACTGAGAGATTAAAAATAGAAATACAACAATAATCAGACTAGGTGCATTAAAAAATAAACTAAGTAACACTTTCAGAATGAAAGAAATTTTTTACAGGGCCTAGTGTAGAGATATACTATAGAGTTTTTAGATTTGTTTCTAAGTGAAGTATTTCATAACTCTGTATACAAATGTAAATATAAAACATAAATGCTAAATAAATGGCATCTTATTAACTAAAACTGGTACAAACCAACATCCCATCAACATAAAGTGCACCAAGCAAAGCATATATAGTGATCACTGAAAAACACATTTACACATACATGTGGTCTAAGTACTTCACTTCCACTTATCTCCACACAGTTGCTAGTAGTGTTTTGTGGTTTTTTACATAGTTTGCTATGCAAAGACAAGAGAGGCGACACTGAAAACAACACTAACAAGCCATCCTGCCTCAATGTGTTGCACTCTAACAGTTCCAGTAAAGCTAGTTTGTTTGTAGTGAAGAGATCTGGAAAACTGTGTTATTAGAGAGAGCAGAGTATATTGCAGGGCACATAGAAGAAAGAAAATACAAAAAAAAAAAATTTTGTTCTGCATACTACCATATAACTAAGTCGGGAATTATCTTTCCTTGATTCCTGTTTCTATTAATTTCAGCATGGCAACATATGCAGTAGAATTACATTGACTTTAGATTTGCTTTCCAAATACACAGGCTGCCTGGCTGTACCAGTTTCTACGTTGTAATTTAAAGATTTCTGCTCCATGAAATAAAATATGGCAACTACCGTTGAAGAATTCTACATCCTTAGTGCACCTTGAGCATGTTTCAAAAAGAATTCTGCACCGTACCCTATCATAAAACACACATTTTTTAGAGAATGCGTGGATCTAGATGTGGCATTCCTTAGAAAGTTGTAAGAGATGAACGGACAAACCAGAAGAGTGAGTATAACTGTGGGAGTCGGGTCAGAAGCTGAAAGCCATGTTATGCTGCTATTGCTGGCACAAATAAGGCCACATCTGAGGTCTTGTGATGTGACCTAAATATTAAAGGCAAACTCTACCATTTTAAGTGTTTGCAGCTGTATTTCTGAAAAATATGATTTCTTGGGAGTAAACATGAGCATTTGCAAATGTTCAGACAAATTACTTGTGGCAGGACAGCATATGCTAGGCCTAGAAGAGTGCTATAAATGTCCTGCCAGCTTCACCCACAAGCACTCACTTCAGAGTTCCCATCTGCATGACTGTAAACACAAGAAGCTTAACACAGGTAGAATTTGGTTTAGGTGGAAGCTATGTTAAAAAGAAAAGCTACGCTGAAATTAGGCTAAAATAAATCTTGATTATGCTACGCTTTAGACAATTGCCCTCTCAAAAACCAGCCTGTTATTGGTAGGACAGATGACTACCCATTAGACTACTGACAGCATGGTCTATTTTTGTCATCAGTGAAACGAGCTTGATTACTAGCTTTATTAAGTGTTATCTAAGTTATTCTGTCCACACTGTCAAACATTATTCTTGTACAGAGTGGGTAGGATTGGGATGGCCTGGCTAACTTAAGTTCCAAATTGTATTACTGAGGGAAAACAACCACATCACTTGGAATTATTTACTTAGCTCTACAGCCTACCTTTTCCTGTTCATAAATTTGGGTGTTAATAACAGTAATAATACACCAGAAATCATGTTACTCAGAAAATAACCACACCTCTCAGAGGTAGTGGGAGTTCAGTTCAAATGTGCTCTCCATCCTAGTCAGTTGCCCCTTAGATGTTGTCTCAAGATGCATTCATTTCACAACCATGCTCTTTTTATTTGCTAAAGCAAGAGGCACCATAAGATGGCTATTTTTAAAAAGACCAGCTTGACAAATTAGGCCATGTCAGACACTAATGTGGCTGACTGGAAGAAATACAGACTGATTGCATGTATGTTTGTGTGGGTGGAGTATCCACGCAACCTGGTCCCAGGGCCACAGCTGCATCTGACATATGGAGTCATACAGTTTCAACAGTATAATCCAAGGCCTCTCTTGAGTTTAGGCAGCCTATTTAGCTGTCACAGGGATAGATTTAGATATCACATGGATTTAGATATCACAGGGATCACTCTGTCACTGCAGAGTTGAGTCGTCCCTTTCATATTAGTACTCTATTCAGGTATCCCACCAGAGGAGACCACACTGAATTGCACAGAAGAGGAGCAGAGACAAGGCACACAAAAATTATAATTCAAATACATATTGGAGGAAAAACAGAAACAGTAGGAGCAGTAAGTGCACAAGACGACCCTTGCAGCTCCCACAATCCAGCTCTTTCCATCTGCCCAAACCACAACACCATCAGATGAAAGACAAATGCCGTCTACTTCAGTAGGGGAGGCCACATAAGCCATGGCTGAGGATAGCTTTTATCTTGCACAACCCAAGCACACTTTTACCACAAAGCTTCTGCACAGAAATGCCCTTTGCTCCTCCTCCCAGCTCTAAATAAATGGGAATACTATGTTTCCATGTGCAATCTGGTGCTATACCAGCAATAGAAGCAGATGAGCAGGTATGACTAGGTGTCTTACATTTCCTACTAGTTACCTTGAGGCAATTATCCAGTCAGCCTATAGACTTTCTGCACATCAGAAGAACCTCCACAGATTATAAATGAAGCACACTGTGCAATCTGGCTTGTTCTGTTAGGATCATGTAAATCTTTTGTACTTGTTCATATATTGGAAGTCTTCCTCTATATGGTTTTATGGTGATTTTACAAGATTTCTAAGTGATTTTAGTGTCTTGAATCTGCCACTTCATTTCTCTTTAAAGCAAAAGTATGGGACTTAAGTGATGAGTGTACATTACTGTTTAAAATGTTAAATTGTGAAGCATTTATATCCATTTTAAACCAAAATATATTTCTTTAGCAGATACAGGTCAGACTTAACCAAAGCTATTAGACCATAAAGAGAGCTGTTAAAGTATTAAATACTTAGTTTTCCCTAGGTCAGAAATTCCTTCTACTCCCTATTTTTTAGATTAATTTTTAAAAAATTACAATGACTTTCTGACATTTTTTCTAAAAATTAAGAAACAAAATATGGCTAGGGACAATAACAGAAGTCATGTTTTTACCTCAACACATTTGTTACAGTGTACTAACTAACAATATACTAAGACCTCTTGTATTTCATGATTTTTAATTAACATTCACTCTCAGTCTTTTTTACATATGAAGATATAGATTGTGAAGGGTTAACAGATCTCACAGTTTTTTGTGGCAGAAAGAGAGGAAAAAATCAAGCCCCATGAGGAATTATATGTGTTCTTCACTTAAGCTAGCCTGGTGGGAAGAAAGTCTCTTGGGAATGATTGCCTGGTGTTTTGCAGTCTGCTCACAGTGTTTTAGGAGTTTTTGGTAAACACACATAAAAATTAAATGAAAGATCTTGAGAAGTTTTCAGCATGGTGTCTTATTTCCAACTCCTAGTTACCAAACTCTCTACCAGACTTCAGAACCATGTAACACATACTGCCTGTCATTACATACAATACCACAAAAATTTCTGAATTTATAAAACTCCATCCCCTTATATTATAATTCAAAATGTAATTCAGAATGTAATTCATCTGAATGGCTGTGTTCCACAAACTGAGCTCCATTTACTGCTCTTGTCCTTCAGAATTACTGATGGTTTCAAGACAGCTGGTGTTCTCTCGATACTCCAAAGTTTTCAGCAGTTTCTACAGATATCTGGGCTCCTCTGCTTCAGGCAAGTCTGGTGGCCTTAAAGAGCCAAACAAGGAGGACAAAGCCTAACTGTAACATACAAAGAGGAGGAAAAAGGACCTGCTCTGAGGACATGCTGAAACACCATCAGAGGAACAATGTCACCGGAAACAAGCAAAACAAAAATGTAGCAGCATGTTCCCCAGCTAAGAACAGAAGTACAGATGACAGTGTAACAAGATGCAAGGAAGCAGACAACCAATAAAGCTGGACAAAGGAGAGGAGGAGGTAAACAGTGAAAAAAAAAAAAAACTTTGAAAGTGCCATTAACAAGTATATGAGAGAACATTACAACGTTGCAGAAATGTTAAAAACACCGAGAAACTTTTCTCATGCAAGTAACTATCAATATATAACTTTACCATCCTATCAATAAGAAAGAAGTCATTAACATAACAAATTCATAACATATATACAAATTGGAATGTAACTGCAATATAGTTAAGAATATTTTCCTTTAAGGCACCTTTGGGTTCAAAGGCTTATTTCTTTTATGAAATCCAAATTTAAAGATGAACACCAGAAAATAAAAAAGCACTTTTACAAAAGCTGATATATTAACCAACTCAAATCAACACAGATGAAATGTGAAGTGTAACATACATCAAGTGAAAAAAAAACAACCCTAGACACAAACAAATCAGCACATCAGGATAACATCAGCAACTTAATCACTTACAGGCTCTCCCCGATGACCTTCTAGGCCTGGAGATCCAGGCTGTCCAACTTCTCCCTTTAAAATAAAAGAGACTTTTGAATACAATATTAAAAAAAAGACGTTCCTTTGTGTAAGAAAAATATTATTTTAAATGGTAAATTACAATTTTTAATATAAGTAGAATGTAAAACCAGTACACATGATCAAGCCTTCATCAGACAAATAAGACTTAAAACCAGTTTCAAATACAGTAGAAATGTTGTCAATCCAACATTCCCTTATTCTGCCTTTAACAGACAACTGTCAAACCATTTGCAAAAAGACATTAGAGGGAGGCAATTTTGAATCAGAACAGCAAATTATTGGTCAAAGTGCATAAAACAGTAATAAATTGTTATTGTCTAATTGCTAGTACAACTAATGGTATGAGAACTATTTCAAAGGACTGCAGGATACCGCAGTACCAGATAAGATAAAAATCTTTATTTCCTTACTCAAAATACCTGTGATGCCAAAAACATTCTGAAAAGTTGAATAATAATTCCAGAAATAAAAGCACACAAAAAAAATTGCAAAGATTAATTTTTATATATATGTATATAAATAAAATAATCTGATAATAATTAACCTAAAATTACAAAACCTGGACTTCAAGTAACAATGCCTAGCATCTGGGTTTCAAGCCATGCTCTTTTTCCACATTCTTTCCCAGTATGAATATTGTTAGAAAACAGGAAAGCTCCAGCAGAAATTTCCTTCAAAGGCAGCCTGTTTGTTGATGCTCTGAATTTGATTACAGACCCAGAATGAAGCAATGTTTTATAGCAAGCAGATGTTGAAGTCAAGCTGACAAAATGTTTGAATGAAGACTGTATCTTGTGTTAACTATTGTAATATAAAATGAATAAAAACCAATGAGTATTAATTACTGTAGTACAAAAATATGAGAATTAAGAAAATAGTAAAAAAAAATCTGTTTAAATGTACACAGGTTCACACAAGTAGTATATTGAATTACCTGTATATCATTTAAAAGCATAAAAGCAGATCAAAACATTTGTGCTTTATCAACATAATATTTCACTTTAAAGGGCCACCAGTGACTTTTAAAATTCCATGTTAAACAACTGGAAGTATTACCTGTCCTTGTTATGAAATAAGAGAGGGGGAAAGTCTAATATCTAATTAGTTTTTTCTACTTTCAGTAGTACCAGAGAAGGAATTTCTCCCCCCACTTAGCAGAGATATTTCTGTGTGTGCATATATATGTATGTGTGTGCATATACTTTTGTGTATGTATATATACACATATTAAAAATAAAGCAGGATTAATTGAAATAAATTCATGTAGGTAAATAAGCTCCTATCAGCCAACAGAAGTTTAGTCACAACAATGGATGGAGGCTTGATTCAGCTAATCAGCCACCAGAAACTCAATTTCATTACCCACACATAGTCATTTGATCATATTTGAGATACCCAAAGGTGTCCTGTCTGGGTCCCTACTCCCATTCCAGAAAACCACTTTCTCCACAGGACTTACAGCATATTTGTCAGCTGATGCCTTGGACACTAATGCATGCACCAGGTGCTTTTATGTAGGCAACTAAACTTGTATCTACAGAGCTGAACTGCTCTCCAGACCCCCCTGTCATTACTAGTTAGACCTCCTTTGACTTTAATGGCAACATAGGTAGCTACTAAGTCCACAGGTACAAACTTAGCTGAATGTTTTAAGAATGCCTGTTAAATTGGCTTTGCCTGACATATTTGCAAGTGTCAGAGATAGATGCTCTTAAAGATACATATGAATAACGCCAATTTGTAAGCAGGTATCAATGGGATTTGAAGATGAAAATTAAATGAATGTACGAGCATTTAAAACTAGACCAAGTAACAAATAAAGAAAGACTCTTTTGGTATCATAGAAATAATCTGCAGTTGGTTGCTGAAGTTAACTTAAGAAAAACAAGCAATAAAAATATTTTTTCCATTATTGAGATTTAAAACTTCTTTTACTGACATATTTTTAGGGAGTAAATTTAAGGGCAGTTAAAAAAAAGCTCTACACCAATTTGACATAAAATAAAGTTATCCCATTACTTTTTAGCACAGTCTCGTTAGTCCTTCAAAAGAGAACAAATAAAATAGAAAATACTGAGCTTACCTACTGTAAAACTTAAATCTTATACATACTTTTCTAAAAGGTGTTATTTCATATGTGCTCTCCTAATAAACTTTTGAATTGCAGGATGCTTAGTTATACATTGATGTAGGGCAATTTTTAGAATAACAGTGCTGTAGTGTTGTATGTAAGTGATAACATCGCCCTTTAACTTCAGATTAAGACGCTTACATGTGGTTTTCTACGTCAAGTTGTCTAGAGATACATTAGGGATCTAAGATCACATTGCAGTGAAGAGGGACTTGATGCATTTACCCAATCACAAATGTCTAGTGCTCTCTGAGGTGCTCTAGGGCAGTCAAGGCTTCCACAACAGGCTGGCAGGTATCACCTACAGAAGACCTCTGTCCTTTTGAAATGGCACTTACAGGTCACCTGGAGTACCCAAAAGCAGCACATAAGACTGCAAATTTACGAATGACCTCACAAAAGTTATATCAGTTAACAGTAAGCAGCTGAATTACTTTAGAGGCTCCATTTATTATATTTACAAAGCCTGATTCAGTTGTCAACACATAGACATGTAGAGCCATTTTCACTGCAAGTAAGGATGAAAGATTTTTCACCATGAAGACAGTCAAGGATGGAACAAGCTGCCCGGTTGTGCATCCTTGGAGATTATCAAGACTCAGCTGAGCAACCTCATATGGATTCAGTCCCGTTTGTGAGCCAGAAGCTGGTCCAGATGTCCCAAAGTCCCCTCCAGCCTGAGTGAATCTGGGATCCTGGTGGATCTATCTCATTGGAGGCTGCTGCTGGCAAGGGCTTGAGTCTCTCACAGGTTTTGTGTCATATCTCCCTGCTGAAGCAGATGTCACAGATACACCATGGTATCCCCAACTGCTTTAGATAAGCATGGTCACAAAATGGAAGAAAGACCCAACTCCAAGATCCCCAACTACTGTAATAAGAATTTAGACAAATGCACTTAGAAGGACAATTGCATTTTTAGACACTGAAGGAACATTAATCTTGAGCAACTTTAGATCACTTAGAATCATAGAATTATCTAGGCTGGAAGGGACCTTTATGATCATCGAGTCCAACCATTAACCTCACACTGCCAAAACCACCACTAAGCCATGTCCCTCAGCACCTTGTCTACCTGTCTTTTAAATACCTTCAGGGATGGTGACTGGGCAGCCTGTTCCAATGCTTGATAACTCTTTCATGAAAGATATTTTCCTTCTTGTCACATTGCCTGTCACTTGGGAGAAGAGACTGACTCTCACCCTGCCTCCACTACACCCTCTTTGCAGGGTGTTTTCAGTAGAGAACAATAAGGTCTCTTCTCAGCACTTTATTATTATTATATATGAAAAATATTATAGGAACAAAGCTACTGTTATAAAATTTCTTTAGATCAATTCAACTGAACGTTTATATGGCATATTAATAGCTTATTTTCCTGTGAATTTAAAACCGATTCCGCTGAATTCCACCTTTTCACAAATTAGAACAGTGCAAACAACTGTGTAAACAAAACATCCAGTGAGCTCACAGGCAGCAAAACATTATAGAAATATCAGATCCTGTAATCTTTTCTACAGTAGACAGATACTTAGTCCATTTGAAAAACTGTTCTAAATTAAATATTAAGGGCAATGCACAGATATTACAAACATAAATATTAATTCAGTATTGAAGGTGCTTTCCCCCACTTTTCATCCAGCACCTTCAAAAGCAATAAATAATTATTAGATTACTTCCCTTCTAACTGTACACAGCAAGTATGTTCTGCAGCGTATGTGCGTATATAAATTTCATTAACAATTTCACAGAGTTAAAGAAACACAAGTAGCATAAGGGAGACAAAGTATAAACAATCTCTGATGATCACTAACACTCTCTTGATAAAAGCTTTTTCCCTGCTCACAAACCATAACTGCAGTGAACTTTGGCATTTCCCAGTAATGCATATTATTTTATTTTCCAGTAACTCTCCACAGAATAAACTGAGTGTATTTAGACCACAGCAGTGCTATTGAAGACTTTGGCAACATATGAATATACATTTGTACACACCTTGAAACCAGGACTTCCTGGTAATCCATCTTTCCCGCTTCTGCCAGGGTCTCCCTGTGGCAACAGTTAAGAGTCGTCAGTTGGTGAATTAACAAGCACAAGTTAAAGGTAAATTGTTTTCATGAAACTTACAGATCGTCCAGGCATTCCTGGAAACCCTGTATCACCTTTCTCTCCTTTTGAACCCTGAGAAATACAGCAAACAAAAAGTAGTGCTCAATGTTTATGCTGCAAATTCAGTATATCTAACCTATAATTTATGCATGTTATTTTTAATTTTGAAAATGTATGGAAGATCAGTGTCTTTCTTAGCACACTTCTTTCCAAACCCACTTTCAAATTGCTTAAAACTCCCATGTGTTTACATGGTTCACATACATTTCTATGTATTAAAAAGTACAGACTTCTTTGCAATATAGTTGCTACATACACCCTATATTAAAGGCATAGACATATTTGAAAACAATATATTAAATTAAATTCCCCGTGAACACACCTATTATAAAAATATAAATGACACTGTATGAAGTGCCAGTGCCCAGGAGCTGGTGGGGGGACTGCGAGGGGGCTTTGTGAGGAGGGGTCAGGGCTGCCCCATGCCAGACAGAGAATTCCAGCTGGTTCTAACCAATCCATCGCAGGGCACAGGTGAACCCCCAGCCACAGTGGGGGCATCTCAGGGGAAAAATATTTAAGAAAAGGCAAAACCAGAATAAACCTAACTACCAGCCAGCATAGAACTAGATGACAGAATTGTCATCAACTAGAATCATAGAACTATTTAGGTTGGAAAAGAACCTTAAAAGATCCAGTCCAACTGTAAACCTAATGCTGCCAAAACCACCACTAAACCAATCCCTCATCATCACGTCCTCCTGTCTTTTAAATATCTCTAGGGATGGTGATTCTACCACTTCCCTGGGCAGCCTGTTCCAGTGCTTTATAAATCTTTCAGTGTAGAAATTTTTCCTAATATCCATCCTAAACCTCCCTTGGCATAACTTGAGGCCGCTTCCTCTTGTCCTGTGACTTGGGAGAAGAAACCAACCCTCACCTCTCTACAACCTCCTTTCAGATAGCTATACACAGAGAGCAATAAGGTCTCCCCTCATTCAGGTTGAACAAGCCCAGCTCCCTCAGCTGCTTCTCATAAGACTTGTGCTCTAGACCCCTTACCACCTTCATTGTTCTTCTCTTGGCTCTTTCCAGAAGCCCAGTGTCTTTCTGTATGACACAGGCAAAATAAGGAGTGAGGGAAAAAGTGAAAGAAACAGCTCTGCAGACACCAAAGTTAGTGAAGAAGGAGAGAAGTCAGTCATCCAGATACCAGAGCAAAGATTTTCCTGCAGCCTGTGGAGAGGGCCATGGTGGAGCTGTGGTAACCAAGCTGCAGCACATGGAGACCCCATGCAGAAGCGGGTTTGTCCTGAAGGACTGCAGCCTGTGGGAAAGATCCACACTGGAGCAGGAGAGAATTAAGGAGAAAAGATAGCAGAGAAGAACCCTTATGGACTGACAACCCCACCCTGTTCTGCATTCCCCATCACATGAAGGCATGAGGTTGAACCGAGGAAAAAGCAGGACAGGGGGAAAGTGTTTTGCTTCTCACTATCCGAACCTATTATAGTTGGCAATATTAAATTAATTTTCCCAAAGCCAAGTCTGTTTTTCCCATGACAGTGTTTAGTAGGTGATCTCCCTGTTCCTTATCTGGACAGATAAGGTCCAGATAAAGATCTACAAGCTTTTCCATCTTATTTTATCAACCTGCTCTGCCAAGGAAGAAAGAAAGCATGGCTGGGAGGGTGAATCAGACAGCCAGCCAAGGTCACTCCACCACAGATACCAACAACATTTTGCTTTATTTTATGATTATACATTTACTTGCCTTTTTTCCATATATTCCTGGAACTCCTTGATCTCCTTTAGGACCCCTTCCTCCCTAGACAAAATGTGTGCAAATAAATTAATTTTTAAAATAGAAGTAGTTATATACAGATATAGATATATATACAAATGTATAGCAATATGAATATAGCAAAATGTATAGCAATATGTATATAGTAAAATGTGTAGCAAATAAAAATAAAGGAGGCAAAGAGCTCCAGCTGATACAAACATATGCTCAAGACACTAAATTCTTGGCTTTTGCAAGCTCTCCTTTGGGAGAATCCCAGAATGTCCAATACGACCGGCTATACACTTCTGTTTTCAATGGAAGGCACTTGAGTCTCTATTCAAAACTATTCAGAAGTGCTGCACTTTTCTGAATACATTATTTGAAAAGTTTAAAATAAAATTTGGAAAAACTAAGAAGTAAATTCAGTTTAGTACTAGCACTGAAGAGCAAAGACACGGTTGATCATGTTTTGGGTAACATACATGGGGAAAATCTTACTGGTTTAGACCAGAACTACCCTTCACAATCTGCCACTCAAGTTGAATGATTTCAACAAAATTATGTAATTATTTATACTTTTTGACACATTATTTGTGATGAAGATTAAAAGCAGTAGTAAAATCAAAGTTTGAAGTAATTAATATAGAATCCCATAGAACAGAACAAAAATTTAAAAAACAGGCTGCATTCCATTGCTTAATGTGTACGTAATGACGTCCCATGTCACATGTCTTCCTTCAACTTCAGCATCACATTTATTCTTTTTATGAAGCTCATTAAATCCACTGACATTATATTTTATATATGAATTTATTTTTCCTTTAAATTGAACTATAGAGCAACCTGAAACACATGAATAGTTTAAGAAGAAAAACTTCATTTCAACCTTTGGTGCTGGCATGCCATGTAATCCAGGAAAACCAGGTAGTCCACGGTCACCCTAAAAGAGCAAACTTTTTAAATTCTTATTTGTAAAATAGTAACAGACTATAGTAGTATTCATATTCTCAATGATCAATAAATAATGGAAAAACATTATACGTCACCTTATCAACTATATAACATTGGTATGATGACTGATAAGTTTGTTGCTCTTCAAACAAAAATTCAATACACACAAAAAAAATTAAACAATCACTATATTTTCTAGATTTTACTATGATGTCTCAATAAGTTTATGGAGATTCAAAAGTAGCAATTTAGCTTTGACAAGAGGAAAAAAAAGCTCTGCAAAGAACTTTGAAAAAATCTCTGTAGGGGCTATGATAATTCTACCATCAATTCCTAATTCCTGAAGAATAAAAAAGTTACCTAAATCCAGGATGGCTTTGCTCCTACATCTTACCTCACATGTTAAAGACCTACTGACCTTGTTAAACATCTTACCAACTTACTCTAGATGAATGAAGTATTGAAAAATAAGGTATTAAGTACATTCTTTTAAAACTAAATAAAATGAAACTAAAATACACCAATAAAACAACTCTGGCACTTTGACAAATGAGTTCTCATTTCTGTGTAAGAAAGAATCCACTTCAGTAAAGGCAGATGGCAATTGAAAACCCAACCCAAAACATCAGTTCTTTTTATTGTCCTTACAGATGTCAGATATCAGGAATCCCAAAACTTTTGCTGTTGGTACTGAGGTCCCTTGGGAAATTACAACAAAAGGCGAAATTATAACTTGGAACTACCTGTCTTGAAACAATAAAAACAAGCTTTTTTGCTTGTTTCAATAAACAGAATCTACTTCACTCAGAACAAAGAGTGAATCCCCGAATCATTTTATGGACAATCACAATGTTTTCTCTCTGTCAATACATAAATTTACATTGGGTGATATATTTCAATTTGTTTAATATACTTCAGTCATAAAGGAGGAATAATAAATTATGCTCAGGAAGCTCTTAAATAATATTTAAAGTTCTAAGACAAAAGGTAAAAGAAAATGTGTCTCAGTGGTATTTATCAAAACCATTCATTTCTAATCATATTTGAAGAGATCTGTCACATTTTCGCAGAAGACAGAAACATGTCCAAAAGGATGACAGCTTGTGGGTTAACGGTATCAAAATATCTCTCAGCAAACAAGTATTGAAAACAGACAATGGAATGGAGTTTTAAAAAAATCACCAAAGCTTATAAAATAAACACTTCATGTACACTTTGCTTCTTAATGAAAAAGAATGTAGCCTTGATTTCTGCTCGGAGTGGTGATTCAATTATTGGGTAAACTGAAACATTTGGCAATGGAAACAGTTTTAAATTAGTTGCTACAGAAACTTCAAGTAGTGGGATGAAGTTAAGAGATGAAAATTTGGGCTGAATCATCAGGAAAAAAAATCTAATGGCAAGACATATTTTACAATGGAAGAAGTTTTCTAAGAGTGGTGGAAGTCCTATTTCTTGGCACATTTTAAACAAAGCTGGACTGAACATTAGGAAATATTCTATCTGTCACAACCCTGCACTGCCAGGAGGATAGAGTTTTTCATCATAAGTATCTTACTTTCTGCACATGGCCCAAAACCAACTGATCAGTTAGATTAACATTTAAGATCATTTAGACTAAGATGCCTAAATCGCAGAACACATAACTCTATTTTTCAGTTTTCAGCATGCATTTGAGAATTCTGCTGAACAGTGATGAATTTAGGGACCTGCTTTTAATATTGGTAACTTTAGAAGAAGGAAATTCCACAGTAAAATCTGTTTGAGAGTGTTTATTTTACNAAAAAAAAAAAAAAAAAAAAGGCTATGAAGTTTTAAAATAAACAAAAAACAAAGTGCATTTTTATTACAAAGAATTTAGAACTTTTCTAAACATAGGGCTAAAGTGTGACAGAAGGGTGGACACAGATATTTACATATCAATGAGATGCAGCAAAAGCCAATGGCTAGTTTATTCACTGTATACACGGGAGATCCAGATTCAAGTTCATCCTGACAACCAGAAGGGAGTTATATATAAGATTCCACATCTGTCCGCAGCTCCAAGCTACTGGCTACACCTCAGCTAGAATTTTTCCACAAAAAACTTTGGTTTCAATTAGTCAGTGTTTTCTGATAAAAAGTGCCATCCAAAAATTCCTACCTAGCTCATCTGGACACTCACTTAAAGAGAAAAAGGGTGAAAAGAGATAAAAAGAAACTATTCTGAAAGTTGTCTTTATCATACTTCCAGTTACCCGTATTTAGATATGCTTTCTAAATATAGATTATTAAGTGCAATAAAGGTGTCACTGGCAGTGCTAAACTTATAAAAACTTTATTAAATAAAGCAGACCAGATTCCGAATTGAGGTAACATTCTAAATTTAGGATTCTTATTCTTTCTTTATTATCTTTTTAGTAAACAACGCTCACAGAAACCTCACATGAAAATACTATTAACTGTACAACCAAAAATAATAAATGGTAAGAGTAAAATCTTTTTACCTTTGCACCATCTTTCCCTGGCTCTCCCTTGACACCTGGCAGGCCACGTGGTCCCTAAGAGAAAAAATGAAAACCAGCTCAAATATTAATACAGTCTGATAAAGAATGAGATACAGAAATGTAATACAACGTGACTCAGGGAGTGATGTGTCAGCTAGCTGATCACAGCATTCTGGTAACCAGATACAAAATCAGAGCCAAGCACAAAATGTATCTAGCATGTATGAATACGGCATACTGTATCTGTGATTAGGGAACACCAAAACTCTTTGCTGGACCACCCCAGGAAAACAGGACACTGCACAACAATTACTAGTCCAGAGATGTCCTCCTCCTTTCAAATGTCTGTCAGACATATCTTGCAGGCTCACTCTTGGCCCCAGCATGCTCTCAGATATTTAGCTCAACAAATTAGTAAATCCTTGTCTATCCAGCCAGACTGGATCATGCCACAAGTAAAATAAGCACAGATTTCCAACATCTGTCCCAGTAAGAACTACTAAATTAATACGATGAAGAAAGAAAAGAATTCTCCATCCATCTGGGCTTTATCTGAAACCTTCTTTTGGACATGTGAATTGTGGGTAATCAATCAACATGACAATGCTTCAGATCACTGTTACTGATTCATAGAAACCTGGAAAGAACTACTGTTTGGCTTGATCAGTATGAAAATATCTAAGCCCCAGCTGAGTCCTGCTCCTATAGGCAATAAGTAGCAATCAGATTAGATTTGTAGTCTAATTGTCAGCCTACCTACAAACCCCAAAGCCATATGAGTTCCAAAGCCATTCACACAAGGATGGCCCCTGACTTTATGCCATGCCTTGAGCCCTTTTCATTTCCTACACCTCAACTCTCAATGACAAACAGTGGATATTGGGAGACAGTAGGTGGGATTTGTTTCAAGATTTTCAAATTCTAGGAATGAAACAGAAACTTACTTGAACCCCTGGAGTTCCTGGGATACCTGGAGTTCCTGCTGATCCCTGATATCCCTAAGCAAAAGAAAACAAGATTTATGACATATCATAAGTTTTATTTACAAATTTCCAAATACCTTTTCAAGGAAAGAACAATACTCTTAGTTACTATAGAACTGTTGTCCCAACTATGTCATTTTAGGTCACAAATTTCAGTAACTGCTCTTACAATCACACATTTGAGATTTAGATTTCAGCATTCAGAAGCATTAATCTCTGCATCTAAAGTTGGCAGCTTCCAGACTTTATGCTAAAATCCATTATTTTAGAATTGCTATATGAGAATGTAACAACCATATCATTTTATAATTATATTTTTTTTAAAAAAACCAAGACCCCACATACGTAGACACATTTTATTTCCCCCTCTCTCTCAAGAAAAATAGCTGAAAATGGCTAGGAATTTTAAAGGCTTATTTCTAGTTACAGGAGTAAGCTTTAACAAGCAAGGCATGTTCTAATACATTATGCACCTAGTTTTATAATACCTCTAAATAATGAAAATTCCATTCTCAATACTAAGCACTTAGTTATGAACCTGAAGGTTTATAAAAGGCTATGCAAGAAAAAAAAAAAAAAAAAAAAAATTGAATGACTGGGACTACCAGAAGCAGTATTAAATAATTCATGAGTTGAAAACAGAATTTCAGGAATGCTTTACTAGAAGTCAACCTTGACAGAACGAGAGCAGGTTTACAGAATCTAAAATACATGCCTGAGGTCCTTTGGCAGATTGGATTCAACAAGTACAGCAAAGACAGACAGTTTTTATGCAAAATCAGCAAGTGCTTTAGAAGAATCCTTTAACAGAGGAAAGTAACTGAAGAATGGGAATTTCAATGGAAAACATGAGCTACAGAAACAGGTTTTTTTGAGAAAACATACAAAACAAGAAGAGAAATTGTCCTATAAAACTCTGAGGCTCAGACCTTTCACAGGCAGCCCAAGCTAAATTCAATAAATACCATAAAATGGAGTACCTATATTCAAATTCCTGGAATTTGATCTTTATCTGAACTGAAAGATCTAATAATCCTATTTCTAAAGAAGTTTGTCTTAAAAACTTAGCCTAAGATTTAATGGTAAAAAGGAGCTAACAGAACCTTTTCAACAAGGAAAGCAATGTCTGATTTCTTCTTTAAATCAGCCAGAGCTTCCTGGGAATAATAAAAAGAGCTAAAGTTATTTGCTGGGTTAGATACAAGAGAGTACTTACTGTGCCCTCTTCCCAAAAGACATTTGAACAAATGCCCAGTGAGCCAGCTGGTAATGTTTAGTAAGTATAGAAGTAAACAGAATTCTAGGTCTCTGTCATACATGGATCCTTTATCAAGCATTTCACTTTTAGGGCTCAAGGCAGTTCTAGCAAAATAAGCTTTAATGAATGGTAAATGGTGTAGCATTCCTAGATTGCTTATAAGCCTCCTGGGTAGCTGCAACAATTCACCAAGCCAAACAAAAAAAAAATGCCTTGAAAAGTTTATCCTTCTATTTCTCCAAAAAAAGCAAAAAGTTTGTATGACCTCCTGCAGGATATAATTCTATACAAGTAAAATTTTAGTTCACATTTTAGATCTCTTAAATGCAATTTCCCTTCCTGCTCCTTCTAACTGAGTAGGGGAAGAAGTAAAGGAGGACAATATCCTGGCTGAACTGAATTTCAAAATTCACAAGATGAATGGAGGACAGCAGAAGAGTTTTCAGCTTACAAAACTGCATATTTAGCTCAGAGCTACATCTTGAAATGTGATTTCAGAGCAAATCAAACACATGGTCAGCATGTTTGTTTAATGGAAAGCCGGAACTGAGAAGATTCAAAAGGAAATTCACAGAAAGTCACAAAAATGAGAATGACTGTCTGGTGCAAATAATGTAGCAATTTTCTGGACAAGTCAAAACCACCTTTTATAAATTACGAAAAATGTCTTTCATAAAAACAGAGCATATCTTTTTATAGCTACTCCTTTTGCAGAATGGATCATCAATCTATATGCAAACACCTAAATATTTTTGCACTAATGTCAGCTTAAGTCCTCCTTCCCTAACCTTAAAACACTCAATTGGAGTACATACGTGATACACATAAATATGCTCCAAGAACAGCTGTGCCATAGCTGACATTTTATGTAAAAGGACAGAAGTAAAAATTCCCATTTCAATTGACACAGACGAGTTCAGGACTGAAGATTCACTTTCAAATAAGGTAAAAGCACTAAATTTGTCACCAAAAATAACTCTTTTTTATTTTTTGGACTTGGTCTTCTCTCACAAGCTTTTCAAGAAGACACACAAGATGGTGTGAGAAGTAGTATAGCTAACCGTGAATTTGACACTCAGTTTTGAATCGAGTTGCCTAAACATAGGCAGCTCCTGCCTTTAGAGATTCCCTAGACACTTACCCAGTGTTAGAAGATAGTAGCACAAAATATTTGGGAGGCATTCATCCTTTTGAAGCAGTAGCTTCAAACTTAGACACCCAATGCCTCTGTATACCTGTAAACACTAAATGTAAATCTCTTGAACTGAATCTCACCTATAATGTTTCACAAATGTTATCAATCAGCACTAGTCCATAGCATTTTCTTTATATTCTTATTCATTATTTTCTATCAGTGCAACTGAAATCAAGATGATACAAAAACTCTTCCTCAATTTGTTATGGGTAAGAACAGTATTGATAAATATCTAGTGTCTGAAATTCTGTAATGGCAAAGTGATAAACAGCAAGATACCAAAATAGTTTTGTACCAGATGGCTGGGTATTTTTTAAAAAAATCATAGATAAAAATGCAACTTTGCAATTTAAAGAAATAGCAATAATATACAAATAATTCTCAGGAAAAAGTTGAATGGACTTCTTAGGCCAAAGAACTTACACAAAGGACATGGACAAATTAGCAATACTGTCGTCATCTGTGAATTAAAAGTCTTGCTGAAAAATGAAAGTTAGTTTACCTGTAGGGGAGAAAATTGAGCAAGAGGGACAAACAACATGTATTACTTTTAGGTGCAATGTCAGAGTAAACCTCAGAAGTATATCTTCAATGCACTCGTGTGCCTAAGGACAAAACTTCAGACAGCATTCATAGATGTATCACATCAGACAAATATAAAACAAAAATAGAGAATGTACTACTGATAAGGCAATGGCAACTGCACTGCACAGTTCCTAACATAAGCTTTTTGAGTCACTGAACAACATAAATGTCAAAGGCATGACAACAGGACTACTTGGGATAGACAAGGGAGAAGCAAACAAGCTCAGTTTGGCTAGAAAATAACCAAGGATCAACAGTAATGGTCTACAGCTATTTAAGGACTGTAAACACTAATTAAACAGAACTATATTAGGATGATGTAGCTAAGCATAGTGGAATTCCATTGCAAAAGAAAAATTTAACTTGTGTTAGGCAAACATCCTAACAGAGAAGCCTGCAGACCTCTTCTGGAAAATCTTTGATGCATTTAAAGCGCAATTATATAAAACATTAGAAGAGACAAATTCACACCCTCTTCATACAATACATTACATCTTAAAGGACAGAAATAGCTGTTCAGATGTGTATCCATGCCTACACTGAAATTTACAACCATGCTATGAACTTCTCCTTCACTGGTAGTATCAGTAACTAAAATCCTGTGAGTCAATGGAAATGTTAAGAAGTACCTCGTGTATTTGAAGTGTTCTAGTCTTTCTGTGGGAAGTTGTTATCATCTAATGTTTTAATGTTTTTGCCTCAGGTCCTTCCTCCTTTTCTCAAGGAGTTCTTTTCCCATCTCAGCCTCACAAACAACCTTCTCTAACACCTCACCTGTACACATGCCTGTACTCATCTGCCTACCGCTGCTCTTTTTCCTGACCCATTGGACACGTGGATCTGTCAAGCAGTCCTCTCCAGCACGTCTGTTTGGAGCCTGTACCTTACTCCTTTCTGTGGGCCTTTCTTAAGCAGTGGTAACTCAGGAGCTCAGAACAAGTGTCATCTCCCTTTTCCCTCTGTTAAACAGCAAGGCCCTGTAGGAGGACTTCTTGAGACATCTGCTTCTTCAGGCTATCAGAACTGTCTCTGCAGTGAAGCCCCTCTCTCTATGCATACCAAAGCATGAAAATGAAGGTCAGATCAAGCGTTAGACCACAAAGGTAACTAAATGCAGCTTTTCCCTCCAACATAAACTTGGGGGTAACCCCTGATCAAAGATTTATAATCACATGAGTATTATTATGTGCAAAGGACAGAAAAGAGTTTTCATTGCCTTTTCTGTTGCCTTCTTTTTTGTTTTGTCTTGTTTTGGTCTGTTTAATTGTTCTCTATTTGATTATACTTCCATCCATTGCCTGCTCTGTTCAGCTGCCAAGGCTTTCACAGCTCAGAGCCGCTAGCAGTATGAGTAGAGTATGTACTTGAGTATGATGTTCTGGGATCAAATACCACTGAGGAAAAAAAAATCAATAAAGATTATTAAATAAAAGGTCATAAATCCAGCTTAAAAAGTTCCCAAGCTTGAGACTTTTGGAAGATGGGATGATGTACCAAGAGTGTATAACCTGCTACTCGCTGCTTAGATATTCATCCTTATCATCTGCCCTGAAGATGAATGATATGAATCAGCCTTGACGCTGAATGTAGTCATATAGTCTTTTGTCTGAAATGTGTAGCTATTTGCAACAAGTCAGCATCAGGTATTGCCCTGATTTCAAAATCATTGTTCTTAGTGAAGCCATTACATTACTGTCTTAATCAGAATGTAGCAAAAATTCTCTGAGAATAACAAGCTCACCACGTTCATCACAGAATCATAGAATGACAGGGATTGGAAGGGCCCTCTGGAGATCACCCAGTCCAACCCCCTGCCAAAGCAGGGTCACCTAGAGCAGGCTGGACAGAAACACATACAGGTGAAGGAGACTCCACAGCCTCTCTGAGCAGCCTGATCCAGTGCTCTGGCACCCTCAAAGGAAAGAGTTTTTTCCTCACATTAGGACAGAATTTCCTGCATTCCAGTTTGTGACTGTTGTCCCTTGACCTGTCACCATGCTCCACTGAGAAGAGTCTGGCCTCATCGTCTTGATACCCACCCTTTATAAGCATTGATAAAATGCTTATAAATGCCCACATTTATAAAAGCCTCTCAGTCTTCTCTTCTCCAGGCTGAACAGATCCAGGGTGTTGACCTTTCCTCATAACAGAGTGCTCAATTCTCCTGACCATCTCTGTAGCCCAGTGCATAATGAATAATATGCATTTTTCTGGAATCAAGAGCAGCATTTTACAGCTGAATCATCAACTTTGTCTGTGGAAGTTTCCTGAGAAAAGTAGCTGCAGAATTTATATCAACTTAAATCCTCATGAAAATCATCCAACTGAACAGGTAATCCTATGTACATATGAAACTACTACCCATTTTTATTCCAAAAGTACTGTTGAAGTAGCTGGCCATTGCCACTATACTAAGTTCATCATAAAAGATTTGGCCTTCAGCTGACACCAAATATTATTAAACTCTAGGTAGTACAGCTGTAGTAATGTTCTGTAGTTTATAATAAAGAAATCCTGGAATAATCAGAAATTACTTATTGTGTGAGGGTTCTGATACCTCATGAATTCTGTATCTACATTTATCAGTAAAGAAATCTCACCAGATTATTTTTAAACTGCTTATAGCTTGTGGACACTGTAAAGACAAGGCAAATGGTTCCAAACTTTCATGAATGAAACTAGATAGAATACTGGAAAATTGTCAAAATTTGCCAGCTGCATGGTTCAAAGTTCAAAACTGACAAATAAGTGTATTTTTTCATTTCTTTCAGCAGAATGATAACCTAACACCTCTATTAACCACAGCGTAGACTGTTCATTTAGTTTTCCCCTTAACTTGAGTTTTTCGCCAGTAAATATAAAGTATCCTTTGGAATAACAAATGGGTTTGTGACCGCACAGTCAGGCTGCTGAGCATTCTCAGGGCCAGCAACTGCTCCAGCTGCCTCTTTTTGATGAATAATGTCCCTGAAAAGGAGTTCCTGTTGAGAATCAAATATTATTTTTACCCTTGTGCTTATTTATCAGTGCTATTTCTCCTGATAAGGCAATTTAATAATTTCAGGCACCGAATGACATCTTTGATTTTTTTAAAAAAGTAATTACTTATTATGCTTCTCACTTTTGTGCTTTTCTCTTATTTCAATTGATATTTTCTGTGTGTAATAGTGTATGGAAAATAAACAGATGTGGCAATTAAAGGTAAAAAACAAAGAACCTATAAAAAAAGCTATTTAGAAAAACAAACAGAATGACTGAAAATAAGTGATGTTTGTTTTGTGATGTTATTTTCTGGTAATATTGAAGATATTCATGCAAACTGTTTTGAATTTTTCCAGACTAAAACTAACTTTGAGTACTACAACATTCTAGGCAACCCACAAACAGCAAACTAAGTTTTCTTTGATGTTTTAGTTTAAAAATCCATACATATAGTAATATAAATGCATGCCTAAAACCTTTCTCAGAGGAAGAAACATTTTTTTGACCAGTTATACTGTTCCAAGAAAATGAATACCAGATAGGCAAACTGGAATAAGTTTAGAGAAGAATATAAAAATGTATTTGGGAACAAAAAAGACCAATTTTCCAGGAAAAGCTTTTCATGCAAAAGCCATTGGATTAAACAACACTAACTACACAACTACCTGTAAGCCTATTGATCTGTCTGAATTAAGAGTTCTCTGAGGGATACAGCTAAAAAGATTCATAAGAGGAACATTATCTCAAACAAGGAAAATCACTGACAGCACAGAAAATGTGCAAGTCATATTAGCAAATAAATAAGTAAAACAGAAAGAAAATGACAGAGAGAGGAATCTGTTTTCCTGCAGAGAGTATCTAATGGGTCTCCCTTCACTTATAGCTTAAAAACAGGAAAGCACTCACTCACACTGCAGGGAACAATAACGTATTGGCCAGAGCTGTAGATGATGTAATAGGATTGCAATTATGTCCTTACAAAGAACAACTCCAAAAAAAACACAGCTGATTTTTCAAAAAAACTAGTCAGTTAATAAAGCTATAGGATTTAACTGTAAACTTTTCAAATATCACATGAATCTCAATTCAGCAAAAAGGGTAAAATTTTTCCTTTAGCAGGGCTTTTTGATTCTCTTCTAATTGCCTGATATCCTTTTTTTAACCTTTTTATGTTCAGAGAATGCCCAGCTAAACACATTATGACTCACTCACAGGAAAAAACAAACAAAACGCAACTGCCAGATTACAAAGTTACAGAAAGACTGTAGTATTAATTTACTTCTCCATGATTCACAATTACAAATTTCAATGTTTATGGGAAGATATATAACAATGAAGTGGAATCCTGTTAATAAAAGTATGAAAAACTCATAACAAAATGTCTCTAAAACAATACTGTTGCAGCTGACTAGGCACTTAAGAAATAAAATTTTAATCTGTTTTTCATAAAAGAGAGGATGGAAACTTGACAGTTCCTTACCAATATCCTGTCCATTTTGGCTTCACTAAAGCTCACACAATATTGCTTTATTTTTCAAAATACCAGAGTTAGCTGGATTAAAGACATCTTGGTTATGCTTATCCATACTGCAAGTCTACTTCTAGCAATTGGCATGGTCAAACTGTGACGGACACCTTCTCTCATGCAACTCTACATTGAGACAGCGTGTATACCTGTCTTTGTACCAGAGGACAGGACTGCTCTTCAGAAGTTTAAGCACCATTAATAAACAATTGAAAAGTTATTTTAGTTATATCACACTTCCACAGCTCAGATTGCACCCATTCCTATTTTAAAACCTGTATTTTCATGATTGCCTGGAACTAAAATGTAGTGTTTTATAGCACTGATAGTTTCAATTCAGATGTTTTCTCTATTTCCAGTTCCAAGAAACTTTGAAGATAATAGCTATCAAAAGCTAAGACAAAAGCAAAAGTATAAAAATGTTTTCATATCACAGGAAAAATAAGGATCTTTGCTTGTGGGACTACTGATAAATTAATGTACTCGCTGCTCTCCTGGGCCATCAGGGTTGCCATGGCCAGGTTTCAATATATCAAGTCCCATATTTTAAAATAGAGGTATTTTCAATTTTTAGAAACAATTGCATTTCTTGTTTTTGGTGCCTATTTTTTCCCTATCAAACTAACTCTGCTTCCAAAAGGAATCACCACAGTTAAATGAAACAGTTACAGCAATTAATTAATTAATTAATTTATTTATTTATTAAGCAATAAAAATGGGGAAATGTGAACATTTATAATGTGTAGTGTGGGGCTTTTTCTTTGTAACTGGTAATACTTATTACCCTCATAGCATACACACTTCTATGTAACAATCTGTTACATAGAACAACTGTTTCCATCTTTAGCTGACATAAAATTATTAAAAGTTCTTTACAAAGATAGAACATTAGGTATTTTTGTGAAGCCATCAAAGCTGGTGGGTAGTGCCTCATTAGTAGAAAAAACATACTAGAGGTGCTAAAATTGATAAGCAAGGGCAGATTTGGGAAAATTTAGGATTAGTTACAATACAGCCATGAATCTTTCCACGGGACTGAAAAATTACTAAAAGAATAAAGCTGAAAGGCCCAATCTAGCCCTTTGCTGTCCTTCTTTGAAGGCTCTCTAGTTTCTGTCGCATAGACCAAAATGCCTCAGAATAACTTAATATCCCTTCTAAGTCTCAATCATACCCATAGACTGTTAGTTCCCCACTACGTAACCCAATGTTCCTTTCATAAATGATTTTGTCTTCTTTGCACTCATGCACTTAGATGAGAAATCTTTTGGGACATCTTCCTACATTTTTATTCTCAATAGTATTTGGGACTCCTCCCTAACTGTATATTGAGTGGATTTCGAGACCTTCTCTTCTACTTCGCCATGGAGATTTCAAAATAACACTACATTCTTAGGATCGACCACAAAATTTAGTCCTCACAATAAGAAAGAAAAGTTACAATGAAATAAAAATTTCTAGTATATGCATGCACTTTTCCTTTCCTGATTTTGGTATCCAAGCAGAGAAAATATCCTCTTTTCAGAAACAAATTATTTTTAATGCTCCCAACTGTCCTTTATCTTTTCCTTTTTTTTTTTTTTTTTTTTTTAATATAAATAGATAACTTCTAATGAATAGCAAGCAACATCAGAAGCCACATTCTTAGAAAAGAAACATGGGTGGTTGAACCTCCCAGATTTTGGCCTGCCTTCTCTTAACACACCAGAGGCAAGTGCACATCACCACTTTGGTGATACAGAGACTGCAGGCTGTCAACAAAATTTTACTCAATAGAGGAGATTGGCTGTCAATATCCCAGAGGTTTCCAATTAGATTCAGAGAATCTAACAAATAAAAAATGTTAGCCATGAAGACCAGACAAACCACTGCCAAATCTGTCATTTTTGATTTAGGGATATATGTTATTCATCTGCTTTTTCCAGTCTCTACCATCCACACTACTGGAACACCAGCTTAAAAACATAAAATCTGGGGTAAGAAAAAAAATACAAGTATTTTTATGATGCATGTTTTAGTACATGTTTAGAATTGCAAAAATATCTTTAATGCTGTACATGCATATCTACAGATTTTGATGGCCTACTTGTGGCAGTCTAAAAAGAAATTAAATGAATGAAGCTTAAACATGAGAAGCAATCCCTAAGACAAAACAGACAGGATTTTAGCTGACCTAAAGTGCTTTCTAATGCAAATATTATTAAGCAGTACAGACTGAAGGTCAGAAGTTAATAACTGCTGCAAACTGATGTAAAAACCAACAGCAGCATCCATAGCCCGTTCTCTTCTTTACAAAAGTGCTTACCTCATGCTATCATATTTACAATAGTTTAGCTTGAAACAAAAATACTATGATCAACATATTCACAGAACTGTTACATTCAGATAGCACTTAAGTGATGTTCACAAAGAATGGACAAAAATCGTCTAAATGTGAAAATCTGATATCCGTGTTAAATGTATCCTTCTCCTGTTAGGATTGAATTTACAATATATAACTAAGTTTTTAGTACTCACAGGCTTACCATCTGGACCAGGCTGACCAGGATAACCATGATTCCCAGGCTGGCCAGGGTCACCCTATGGAAAAGCAGTA
This sequence comes from Pedionomus torquatus, assembly GCA_013398155.1. Lineage (NCBI taxonomy): Eukaryota > Metazoa > Chordata > Aves > Charadriiformes > Pedionomidae > Pedionomus > Pedionomus torquatus. The sequence continues at coordinate 558,591 of VZRU01015662.1, read as the reverse complement.
TGTTAACACACAGAAGATATGAAAGAGCACTTTAAAATTAGTGCAGAAAAACTTTAATCCTAATACGTTCCACAAAACAGTAGCTGCAAGCCCAGATACCTGCTATGGAGGAACGATTCCAACAGCAAAAAAGAAGTGATCTTGTAACCTTCCTTGGGAATCAAAGAATCACAGAAAGGCTGGAAGATCATCTAGTTCCAACATCACTGCCACAGGCAGGGACACCTACCTCTAGACCAGGTTACTGAAGCCCCAAATGTTACCAGGTTATTCAAAGCCCCATCCAGCACCAGAAACCAGAATGAGGAGAACTTGTCCCCTACTTTGTTAATCTGCCTGACTGGCCAACTTAATATTTGGGGAAAGTCACATACATTCAATAAGACAGAATGGAAACTTACTTTGGGGCCTGGAGGTCCTTGTTTTCCTGGTGGGCATAGGCAGGGGGCAGGTGTTGAGCCTACATCACTAGGACCATTCATGCACTACCAAGAACGAAACCAGCCATCAATACACATGCCAAAAGCATTCAACAAACATATCAAAACATTATGCAAAGCTGATCTTCCTCAGGTTGTGTAGGTCCTGTCTTTCAGTCCTTTGTACATCTGGATCTTCTGCTAACCTGACTATTGCCCTGCAACTACTTTACATGCATGAATTAATCATTTTAACCAGAAAAAAAATAATAATGAATTAACTACTGATATTGGGCTGATACTGAAATTCTCTTTGCTTTTCCACAAATATTGTCACATATTTTGACACTTTTAAATCTGGCAACATGCAAAACTCTTCTCCTAAACTAAATTTTATTCATCATTTGAAGTGTAACCAATTATGTAATTATTTAATAAAAGTTTGTAAAATGAACCTAGTAAATACTATGTATAGCATAAAGACTACAACCAATGGGCCATCACGTGTAGCAAGCCTGAAAAGAACAGAAAGCCCAAGTCTCCTACCTCCTGGGCACAACTACAAAGCTGCTTGAGGAAAAGTGGAGCATGGCTGTTACCACTGACTCCTACAAATCACAAGCAGTGGCCCCCAAGGTGCTCATCCTCCAAAGATTGTTAGGTGACCTCCTCCAATCTATGGTCCTTATACGAACAGCGATAAATAATAAAACTTGGCTGACCACATCATCCTCTAGAGGTTTTTGGCTTTTTTATATATTTACTTCTCACCACTGAGACCACATGAAACCTCAGTGTTTTACCTCAGGGCAGGCAAGGGGAGAGCTACTGGATCAAATCCATTTGCTCAAGGTCACCAAAAATTTAGATGCATCTGTACTGAGTCTATATGCTCAAGTTGGTTCAGTGAATTCTTTTTCATCCAGTAAGCTCTTAGCAGAATGAAAGGCAAAAACTGAAGAATCCAAGATACAAAAAAAGCAGATTTTGTAATTATTATCCAAAACACTTTCTGTAACATTTTACTCATATTTTCTAAAATAATGCCAACTTTTTACAATGTTCTCCAATTGGAATTCTCTCTCAGAGTCAAGTGATTGATCAAAATACAAATCTATGTTTCCTCTGCAATGGTACCAAGTGAAGTTACAAGGATGGTTAGAGAAGTTATCATATTAAGCCTTCAAACAAGCTCCCCTTCAGGGAATTCTCATTTGCATGATGAGAAAACAGATTGTTAATTTGTCCATTGACTAGAGTTCAACTGATGGAAATACAGTACTTTTAAGCTTAGCAAGCCTCTGAACGCTTTTCATAAGTAAGTGTATATTGCCCAGAATAATAAGAAGCTTATAAAGTCAAATACTACCTTAAACTCAGTTTGAGCAGTTTAAGATTGAGCCTACCTCTCCATTCTGAAACGAGAAGAAACACAGTTTTAGAGTATAGCAATAATTGTAATAAGGAAAATACATTCATTTGTAAACACTGCAAAAACTAATAATAAATTTAGGCTTATAACTGTCAAGGAATTATAATTAAAAATTTTATAATTTCTTCATTGCTATTTTAAAATTTTAAAATTTCTGCATTGGTATGCAGCTACTATCAATGCATATGAATTTTTAGTTCATTTCATTTATGGGTCTTTTCAACACGAACTACCAGTAGCAATTTTTAAAAGGCTGTGACAAAACCAGAATGAGTATCGAACCATGTAAATATTTACGCACTAAATATTTAGATTGCAGTCAAACCTTTTGTCAAGATAATAAACCTCTCATCAAAAAAATCCTCTGTTTACTCATTCATGTCAGAGAACATCCCAAAATATTTCTACAATCTCTGAGCATTGCCTGAATCCAGTATCTGGGAAAACATACAGGAGCACAGAGGCAAAGCTGGGTCTTTCTCGCTTTCCTATGTGACTGTGTTAGACTGCTATCATTTGCATTGAATTTTCCAGCATCTGCAACACCACAGAACAATCCATCCCCAAGTATTTCAGCATACCAACCATGAAACTGTCTGTCTTAAGTGTTTAGTAGCCGTCATTGGCTGCACCACAAACAGGAGCTTTCTAATACAGTCACCACAGACTTCATACACAGTCTGTGGAGAGAGACAGATTCTTCTGTATTCCATTGTTATGTTAGGCAGCCTCTAGAGAAGTTTATCTTTCTCCATGGATCATAGAGGGAGCTTAAAATTACTATACAGCTAGGAAAGGGAATTAATTCAGGCTTCAATTAGTGCATTAAGCTCCTGCTTAGTTCAGGACCTCTGCAACAACCATACTCTGATGGAATACAACCAAAAAACACATATTCCTTCTCGGAGATCATCCAACACTTTTATTTTATTGAGGAATCCAGAATTTCAAGGGTAAAGTCCAAATTTAATTTACAAGAACAGCAAGTGAAACTAAACTAGCAAAAAGCTATCTTTTTGCTTGGACTTCTTGCCAAATTGCAGAGAAGGCAAGATACGATGGACTTTTTGATGTTTGGTTTCTGTTTGCACAATTTTTTTCATATCCTACTTCTATTTTGTACAGAGGAGAAAGGTATGTAGTGCAGTTAAATAGCCAAATACTAAATTTACTTCAGGATTTAAAGCTGACTTCACAAAAGTGTGTTTGAACATCTTAATTTTTGACACAGTCAGATTTCAGAACAACTAATAATCCACACACTTACTCATTATTTAAATGAAAGCTGTGAGCTTTGAAGAAATCCTGATAAGGAGGCTGATGGCAACAGATACATTGGCCCCAAATAAATAGAAGAAAAACAGGCTAGCTGGGAGTCTGTGCAAGTCTGATAAAAAATAAAATATCTGGATGTTGAGGATTCACAAGTTCTATTGTTGAACTGGCAAAACACTCCTAAATCAAACACTAAACCAAATCACAACATGAATAATATGAGTTTATGCAGGAAGACTGTGTAATTATCTTTAATTATCTTTAATGTGTTTGACTATCTTTAGCTCAGTTTGTTTTAGACACAAAAGGAGTGTATTTCAAAGAAAAATGTGCATAGAAAACAATCTCTTGCTTATGTTTTGAGATAAGAGCTGAAAGCTTCTGAAAATCTGGCTCCAACAGTGTGTTATTATTACCAAAACTGTTTGCATGTGTTTTACATTTCATTGCATCATTAACTCTATGTAGGAGGGCAAAGAGAGGGTCAAAGGATCCCCCAACATGCTTCCTAATTGTGTACATGATTTATAAAATCCTGAACAGGATTTATTTTTGTCCTATCCATAACATAATTCATGAAATCTTGGCAACATTTCAGTTAATGGCATATTTAACACAGACATCAGCATAGATACTTCTGATGGGAAAAGGTGACTTTAAAATATGGGTTTGTTGTTTATGTACAAAAATTTTCAGAGATTAAATGACCTGACAAGAAGCAAGAAGTATATCAGAGAAGTTAAAAGTTAATTTTAAAAATGTTTTACACTGCTGTAACCTAGTAATTCTACTAAATAATGTTTAAAAACTTAAATTGTAACAAAAGGTTCTGAGATCCTCCTATAAGTGCTGTCAAATTTCCATATCAAATACCTAAACTAAAAAAAAAACTGTTCTAAATATATTTGTGCAATAAGGCTGAAAACAAACAAGTTCTGTGTCACTTGATACTGCACAGATAACAAGCATTTGTTTGCACCAGCTGAATCAGTGTAGTATATACTTATTCTAAGAATTAATTGAATCAGCTTCAAGCAGTGATCTGTAAAAAATGCCAGGTAGTACTCAAAAGTTTATCTGTCATACTCACAAATCCTGGGATCTCACAGACTGTTTCTCGATTATTTTGCTCTGGGTCACAGTAGATTCGCAATTTTTGTATATCAAACTATAATTTAAAACATAGAAGACTTTTTTAGAGAAAGTGTTAATAGTCTGATATTAAGTTAAACTATACTCTTCTTAAATTTTATCATCTACAAGATTAAAAAAAATTAACAAAGTATTAAAAAGCAAGAAAATCTGGAAGCTTTGTGCATCCACTACTTTTCAAAATCAAAGACAGAGAAACATTTTTAGCCAGGCTACTCACAATGATTAATATGCGCAACCAATTAAAGATTTTCTAATAGAAATTTTTAAAGAAAAATAATCAGTCCAAAATTTTCTTTCCTAAAATAATAGAAATCACTGCCCCTAATCCTTGGCAATAAATCCAAACACACACAGCACAAATTATACTGGCTGCCAATATCATAATGAAAATCGTTACAACTGCACAGGTAAAATCAGCCTTCTCCTTTTCCATGGAATCATACAATGTTTTGGGCTAGAAGGGACCTTAAAGATCATCGAGTTCCAGACCCACTGCCACAGGCAGGGACACATCCCACTAGACCAGGTTACTCAAAGCCCCATCCAGCCTGGACTTGAACACCTCCAGGGATGGGGCATCCACAGCTTCCTGCGCAACCTGTTCCAGTGTCACACCACCCTCACAGTAAAGAATTTCTTCCCAAACATCTAATCTAAATCTCCCCTCTTCCAGTTTAAAACCATGACCTATCACTACACTCCCTGATACAGTCCCTCCCCAACTTTCCTGTAGGCCCCTTTAAGTACTGGAAGGCTGCTATGAGGTCTCCCCAGAGCCTTCTCTTCTCCAGGCTGCACAACCCCAACTCTCTTAGGCTGTCCTCAGGGGAGAGATGTTCCAGCTCTCTAATCACCTTTGTGGCTTCCTCTGGAGTCACTCCAACAGGCCCATGTCATTTTTATGTTGGGAGCTCCAGAGCTGGATGCAGTACTCCAGGTGGAGTCTCACCAGAGCACAGCAGAGGGGCAGAATCCTGCC
>VZRU01015662.1:522812-553215 GCA_013398155.1 Pedionomus torquatus | reverse complement strand
TACGCTTCTCATCACCCAACCCCTCCAAGTCCTTCCCCTCATGGCTGCTCTCAAGCCACTCACTGCCCAGCCTGTATTTGTGCCTGTGCCTTGCAGGTGCCCTGGCTGAATTTCATGACATTCACACAGGCCCACTTCTCAAGCCTGTCCGGGTCCCTCTGGATGACATCCCTTCCCTCCAGCCTGTCAACAGGATCACAGAGCTTGGTCTCATTGGCAAACTTGCTGAGGGNATGAAATCTTGGCAACATTTCAGTTAATGGCATATTTAACACAGACATCAGCATAGATACTTCTGATGGGAAAAGGTGACTTTAAAATATGGGTTTGTTGTTTATGTACAAAAATTTTCAGAGATTAAATGACCTGACAAGAAGCAAGAAGTATATCAGAGAAGTTAAAAGTTAATTTTAAAAATGTTTTACACTGCTGTAACCTAGTAATTCTACTAAATAATGTTTAAAAACTTAAATTGTAACAAAAGGTTCTGAGATCCTCCTATAAGTGCTGTCAAATTTCCATATCAAATACCTAAACTAAAAAAAAAACTGTTCTAAATATATTTGTGCAATAAGGCTGAAAACAAACAAGTTCTGTGTCACTTGATACTGCACAGATAACAAGCATTTGTTTGCACCAGCTGAATCAGTGTAGTATATACTTATTCTAAGAATTAATTGAATCAGCTTCAAGCAGTGATCTGTAAAAAATGCCAGGTAGTACTCAAAAGTTTATCTGTCATACTCACAAATCCTGGGATCTCACAGACTGTTTCTCGATTATTTTGCTCTGGGTCACAGTAGATTCGCAATTTTTGTATATCAAACTATAATTTAAAACATAGAAGACTTTTTTAGAGAAAGTGTTAATAGTCTGATATTAAGTTAAACTATACTCTTCTTAAATTTTATCATCTACAAGATTAAAAAAAATTAACAAAGTATTAAAAAGCAAGAAAATCTGGAAGCTTTGTGCATCCACTACTTTTCAAAATCAAAGACAGAGAAACATTTTTAGCCAGGCTACTCACAATGATTAATATGCGCAACCAATTAAAGATTTTCTAATAGAAATTTTTAAAGAAAAATAATCAGTCCAAAATTTTCTTTCCTAAAATAATAGAAATCACTGCCCCTAATCCTTGGCAATAAATCCAAACACACACAGCACAAATTATACTGGCTGCCAATATCATAATGAAAATCGTTACAACTGCACAGGTAAAATCAGCCTTCTCCTTTTCCATGGAATCATACAATGTTTTGGGCTAGAAGGGACCTTAAAGATCATCGAGTTCCAGACCCACTGCCACAGGCAGGGACACATCCCACTAGACCAGGTTACTCAAAGCCCCATCCAGCCTGGACTTGAACACCTCCAGGGATGGGGCATCCACAGCTTCCTGCGCAACCTGTTCCAGTGTCACACCACCCTCACAGTAAAGAATTTCTTCCCAAACATCTAATCTAAATCTCCCCTCTTCCAGTTTAAAACCATGACCTATCACTACACTCCCTGATACAGTCCCTCCCCAACTTTCCTGTAGGCCCCTTTAAGTACTGGAAGGCTGCTATGAGGTCTCCCCAGAGCCTTCTCTTCTCCAGGCTGCACAACCCCAACTCTCTTAGGCTGTCCTCAGGGGAGAGATGTTCCAGCTCTCTAATCACCTTTGTGGCTTCCTCTGGAGTCACTCCAACAGGCCCATGTCATTTTTATGTTGGGAGCTCCAGAGCTGGATGCAGTACTCCAGGTGGAGTCTCACCAGAGCACAGCAGAGGGGCAGAATCCTGCCCCCCTTGCCCTGCTGGCCACACTCCTTTGGATGCAGCTCAGGGAGCAAGCGGTTGGCTTTCTGGGCTGCAAGCACATATTGCTGGGTCATGTTACGCTTCTCATCAACCAACACCTCCAAGTCCTTCTCCTCATGGCTGCTCTCAAGCCACTCACTGCCCAGCCTGTATTTGTGCCTGTGCCTTGCACGTGGCCTGGCTGAATTTCATGACATTCACACAGGCCCACTTCTCAAGCCTGTCCGGGTCCCTCTGGATGACATCCCTTCCCTCCAGCCTGTCAACAGGATCACAGAGCTTGGTCTCATTGGCAAACTTGCTGAGGGTGCACTCAGTCCCTATTCATGTCACTGACAAGGATGTTAAACACCACTGGTCCTAGTACTGACCCCTGAGGAACTTCACTCATCAGTTCTTTCCACTTAGACATCAAGCCATTGACTGCAGCTCTTTGAGTGCGACCATCCAGCCAAGTCCTTCCCCACCAAGTGTTCATCTGTAAATCCACGTCATTCCAATTTAGAGACAAGGATGTTGTGTGGGACAGTGTCAAGTGCTTTGCACAAGTCCAGGAGGATGGTTTCAGTTGCTCTGCCCTTATCTACCAGTGTTATAACTCTGTTGTAGAAGGCCACCAAATTTGTCAGGCATGATTTGCCTTTAATTAAGCCATGTTGGCTGTCAGTGATCACCTCCTCATTTTCCATGTGCTTTACCATAGTTTCCAGGAGGACCTGCCCCATGATCTGGTCAGGCACAGAGGTGAGACTGACTGGCCTGAAATTCTCTCAGTCTTCCTTTTTTCCTGTTTTAAAAAAGGGAGTTAGGTTTCCCCTTTTCCAGTCAGCAGCAACTTCTCCAGACTGCCACGACTTCTCAAATATGATGGGTAGCGGCTTAGCAACTTCATCTGCCAGTTCTCTCAGGACACACTTATACATCTCATCAGGTCCATAAATGGTCCTTAAATGGTCTCGAACGTGATCTTCTACAATGGGTTGTCCTTCATTGTCCCAGTCCCTGCCTTTTTCTTCTGTGACTTGGGTGGTGTGGCTAGAGCACTTCCCTGATAAGACAGGCAAAAAAAAAAAGAGTCATGGAGTACCTCAGTCTTCTCCATATCCTGGGTACCCAGGGCTCTTGTTTCCTTCCAGGGAGGGCCCACATTTCCCCTGGTCTTCCTTTTATCACTGTTATACTTGTAAGAAGCTTTTCTTGTTGCCCTTGATGTCCCTGGCCGGATTTATTTCTGTCTGGTCTTTAACTGATCACTGGCTGCTTGGACAAGTTCTCCGTATTGTTCTCAGGCTACTTGTCTTTGCTTTCACCCTCTGTAGCTCTCCTTTTTTCATTTGAGTTTGTCCAGGAGCTCCTTGTTCATCCATGCAGGCCTCCTGGCATTTCTGCCTGACTTCCTCTTTGTTGGAATGCTTCACTCTTGAGCTTGGAGGAGGTGATCCTTGAATTTCAACTGGCTTTCTGGGGTCCTTCTTTCCTCCAGGGCTTTATTCTATGGTACTCTGCCAAATAGGTTCCTGAAGTGCCCTGTTTTCACCTTAACAGTCCTGGAAAGGTGTTCCTACACCGACCTGTCTCTACTAGATGTAAGATTAATAAGTTTTGGTGAAGCACCAGAAGGCATCTCTGAAGCTTGAAAGAATTTGGTTTAAAGTTAAGCTGAATGACATAGAAGTTTAAAAACAACCAATAAAAACACTGGCTCCAGGTAAGCAAAGGTTCTTGCCATTCTGTTCTGTCACTGTGCTCCAGAAAAATGAAACCACTCAATTCAGTTTCTCTAACATAAACTATCATGACTGCAAAGAGAAAAAAAATCCCTGTTACACTCACTGAAATCATATACTATAAGTTTGACTAGTAGGGAAAAAAAAAACACAGAAAATGGAGCCTGTTAATACTATGCCTGCTAATATGTGTTTTCAAATTTAAAACGGCAGCAGTTCACAAGACTTAAATATGTACACATCATCACTACACTGGAAAGTGCTTCAGCCATAAGAGCCTATTGAAACCAAGAACATCTGCAAAATATCATTAGAAAGCATCTAATTCAGAGCACAGAAAGAGAATAAAAATTTACCAAAGCATCCCTGAAGTAGATTCTTGTATCATATTTTGTGTCCCACTCCAATTGATTTCTTTCTTAAAGGATTTTAAAATACCTTTTCACTGAAATGTGATATACAGATTCATTGAAATATTTCCCTATAATCATGGTTTAAATAGAAATAGCCTGGTAAAGTTTGACTCTTACGGCTTTGCCAAATGCATCACAGTGTGAGAAAGCAGAGAAAGAAAATATGGTTTTTAGATTATAGAAATCATCTGGAAATATAAAATTGCAACCTGAGGCAGATTTTCTACTTTTCTTGTAGTACACTATCAGAAGAGGATCTTATACAATTTGACATTCCTAAAATATTTTTGTTTTTATTTAAGATAACATGACTTGCTACTAACATTCTTCACCTCAGGAACTGTATTACTGTGAATCTATAAAATTCCCATTTCTGCAGTGACTTAAGAGAAAAAAACAAGACACAGCAACAACAAACAACCCAACCTCTCACCTAAATGCACAAAACTAGAAAAATACTACAATCCTGCACTGACAGAAAATGCATGAGACAATTATGATCCTGAAATCTCTATGTTCTTTCCAATAAGTGCATTTCACAAAGGGGCACTTTAGTATATGGCCAATGTTACTACGAGAAATGCTGAGTCACACACAGTGTGTCATCCAAGTTTCCACGTACACTGTTAGAATGTGTTAAGAACAATACTGAAGCCTGGCTACAAATACATAAAATTCATGAGTAACTGAGTCAAGACATTTGAAGAGAGTTAATGAAGATGAAGTAAAACATATTCATATATTTTAATAGGAGCAGCAAGGATCATGAAATTTGAGTACAAAAACTGCATAGTTTTCAAAATAACTAGAAATAACACCTACTTATGTATTTCAGTATTTCTTATTATTGTTTCCATTATTATCAGTCTGATTAGTAATGTTATTACCACCTCAATACAAACATAAGGAAACTATTTAGCCAACATCTAGAACACTGTCAACATAATAGGTCAATGTTGGTCAATGACCAACATCATTGGTCTACACAGCCTTTGCCAGTACAGCCTTACACCAGCTTTTTGGTGACTGCAAAGACCTGAAGGCAAAAGAACTTTAATGTTCCTCAGAACAGAGGCAAACATTGGTACAAGGTTTTCAGGGTGGGGTTCCACCGCAGAATCAAACAGTGGCAGTTTGAGTATCAAGTAATTGCAGTATGACAGAAACAGAGTTGATATACCTTGTACTTTCTTCACAGCTAGTGACGGAAAAGCTTGATCAAAACTCTGTTCTGTCCCTCTTTTACCAGCATAACCCATACACTGATGGATGGATATTATATGTAAGTGTCAAGCACAAAGGAAATCCCCTGCTTTGAGCCACTGTTTCTCAAATTTGGGTGCCCACGTTGCATCAAATTTGTGTTTCAGCAAAAAAGAATGTCCCTTGAGGTCAGTGAGACCCACCGCACAGGATATGTCAGTTTTGCTGAGTTGTCCTGACCATTTATGTTCCCTCTTAACTACTAAAATTTTGTATATTAAATTTCAGCCTAGCATAAATTAGAAGAGTGAGTTCAAGAAAAGAGGAAGCACCGATGCAATGTTAACCTACCCATAGAATTTCTCAATTATTATAGTTTTAGCATATGCTTACCTGTACAGTTTCCTCCTTTCCAGAATACTTTCCTATTTGGGTTAGGCCACTGATGTAAATACCTAACACAGGATGTAATGGCTTCGATTCAATTTCTTGGTCATCTATATACAAAGTTACAAAGTCTTCTGTTACTAAGAGACGAATTTGATGCCAGCCTTCATCAAACAGTGTCTAAGAAAAGTGAAGAAAAGAGAATTATTTGAAACAAATTGTCTTCAGTTTAAACAAAAATAAAACTGAACTTCAACACTTAAAATACTGTTAATGGTTGAGATGATCAATGTTTCAGGTTTTGTCATACAAAAAAACATGAACTGTAAAGACAAAAAAGTGTTAATTTGTCAATACTGCTGTCCTGTGTGGAGAGGCCCAGGACTAACTTTCCTTCTCATGCTGGGAAAATTGCACTTTTGGAGGACTCTAGTGTCTGAGTTCATGAAAATATATATTTTATGGCCAGCCAGGCTCTGTGAGATTCAAGGTCTCAGTGTTTTTGAGCCTTGCCAGGTGCAGGGATGAGGAGGAGCAAGGCCTGGGCATTTGACCCAAGCTGGCCAACAGGATTATTTCATACCATGAACGTCACATTCAATATGAATTAGAAAAGTTTGCTGCGAAGGGGTCTCTCCCTTGATGGCGGTGATCCAGACAACTCCTTGCCCTGGTGCCGGACCCCTGAGGCCTCCCTTTCCCCCCGAAGCCGTTGCACTCGCAGTGTCCGACATTTGCTGTCCCTGCTGGGAGTGCACAGCTGCCTCCTGAGAGAGTTGGCTGAGTATACTGCTTGGAAATCTCATATCAGTGTCAGGATTAATACTGGTTCTTTAGTACTACTGTTAGTTATTCAATCTTATTCTACTCAATCTATTTACATTTCAACCCTCATGTTTCTTTGCATTCCCCGATTCCCCTTTCCTGGGTGGGGAGGGGTCATCGGGTGACCGGATAATTGTCTACATGACAATAAATGGTTATGGGTTTTCTCAAACCATAACAACTGCAATTGAGAAGACTGTATTTGGTAATAATTAAGTCCTATTTCAAAATTATTCTATAACTCACTAGATGTTTTTCTGTCTATGATCACAAATATGCTCAAACCTATATTTGTTCAAAATATGAAGCTAGAGGCCTTTTTTTGAGCAGTAGTATAAAGTCTCAAACACTTCAGATCATAAATCATAGTGAAAACAAATTGGTACTCCAAAGTCTTTCTACTTAATCTCTTTTGAAAAAAATCTTAAAGATTACATGATATTGGAAGAAAGAATCACAATATTGTGATGAATAAATGAAATATTACGTTTATCATCTCACAAAACCTCAGCTTTCTAAAGCATGAGATTTAATTCAAACAAATAGCATAGTTCTACAAGTAATAGATAATGAGAGATACCTTTAGAGATTTATCTTACCTACCTTAGAAATTAAATTCAACATGGGGAGACATGCCTTCTTCTTGAGTCTATCCATTAATTTAAAAAACAATCTAGTTCTTTAGCCTACCCTAGACTAGATGCTTATCCTTTATATCACAATATTTAAGAGATGGGTATTTAATATTAAATTGGTATACACAAGAGTAAACAGAAACATATATCTTTCAGTTCCTATGTATCTTTGTTATCTTTTGTAGACACAAAGAGAAATTAAGCTTACTTCACTTAATAGTATATACCCTTAGGTAGCACCTCTGTTTCTAATTTATTTTCATTTGTAGAATGGGTTTTTATTTATATACAATGGCTCTCACTACAAGATAAAAATAATCAACATATCAGAATATATAACATCTCTATATTACTGAATAAGTGATAAATTACCATAGAGGTTCATTAAATTGTCATAAAGGCTCATTAAATGCATAGTGACATTCATGGTGTTTAGAGACATACAGCTCTAAAAAAGGTATAAAAATTATTGGTCTCCATAAGTATGGAGAAACACAAAAGAAAAATACCAAAAGTTTTCTTCTCGTGATGAAGTTCATGGATACCTGGGACTCTGGGAACAAGATTGATTTATCACTGTAGCTGCCAGAGAAAATTAAATAGAAATTTTCAGATTGACTTGAAACTGAATTTTCTAACAATTTCCAGTAAATGAGGTTTATCACTGCTTCTTATAAACAAATAAAACTATTTCATCTACAAATAATTACAAAAAGGCAGAGGAAAAATTGAAAGAAAAGTAAAACTCTCCATCCTATGGTGGAAGAATAAAATACCGCTCCCTAGCAAAAGATCTTCTCTCGAATGTGAGTCCTTCATAGAAATCATAGAATGGTTAGAGTTGGAAAGGACCTTGAAGATCATCGTGTTCCAACCCCCCTACCATAGGCAGGGACACCTCCCACTAGACCAGGTTGCTCAAAGCCCTATCAAGCCTGGCCTTAAATACTTCCAGGGATGGGGCATCCACAACCTCCCTGGACAGCCTGTTCCAGTGCCTCACCACCCTCACAGGAAAGAATTTTTTCCTAATATCCAATCTAAATCTCCCCTCTTGCAGTTTAAAACCATTACCCCTTGTCCTATCACTACATTTCCTGACAAAGAGTCCCTCTCCTGCTCTCCTATAGGCTCCCTTCAGATACTGGAAGGCTGCTATAAGGTCTCCCCGAAGCCTTCTCTTTTCCAGGCTCCTTTCTCTTTTCCTTCCTTCTCTGAGGATTTATATTTCAATTCCTTCAGCCTGATTTGGAGTAAGGATTTGAATGCAGGCTGTAGCTTCCCAGAAAAGTTGAACCCACTTGGCCTCGAAGGGCTCCAGATGGAAATCTTTTCACTCTCTGTCTGTTGAACCATCCCTTTTTGTTCACTTAAATAATAATGCAGTAGGAATGGAAATCTCTGGGGTGCATACTCCTGTACTGCTACAAATGCAAGAATAGAGACATTCAGTCTCTTTCCCTCTGTCCACAAGCAACCAAGACAATCTCTCTTACAAGAGTTAAATATTTCACTGGAAATTAATGAAGAAAAATTGTAGGAGAGCCTTCAGAATAAAATAGAAGAGAATAAAACTGGTTTGCACAATCAGGGGAATCCTTTCAGTGAGAAAAATAAGTAGCTGAAAGGAATTTTTATTCAACAGAGAACTAGACAAATCCAGATTGAACTCTTACTTTGTAAGTGTGATTTTCTGGAGAAGAAAGTAACTTCTGTGACTATATATTTTCAAGGAATTTAGACATTTAACCAAAATTATCTCTCTAAAAATAGACTATTTTCATTCACATTTTCAAGTCTATATCAAAGGCAGAAGATACTTTCCAGAATGTTAAACAAAGTTAAGCAAAGAGACCAAATAAATAAATAAATAAGCAAATAAATAAATTCACAATCACCTGCTGAAAATTACCCAGTAGAAAGCACATGCAAAGCATTTACAGTCATGATCTCTGTGGACACTCTGGAAACATGAATAAAGTACCTCTCATCACTTTTTTAAATGCCTAAACAGGTAAAAAGGAGACCATACATTTTAAAAAAGTGTAAAGATAAAGATCAAAGGAATAACTTGTGTCTAAATGCATATTCCAATATATGTAAGGTATTCCTTACCCTTACACGAGGTGCAGCAAAAGTAATAACTTGTGTGCCATTTATTAAACTTGTTGTAGTGAAAGACAATGTTTTCTCTTCTCCGTTAATAGTGACTGCTATCTGTGGTCTCTTATCCAGACTTAGAATTCTCCATAAATCCCACGTCTTTTTTACTTTAAATCTTTGAGTGGAAACAAACACATAGGATGGAGGCAGACCTTCTGGAAACACATTCCTAAGTAAGGTGGGAAGGGAAAAAAAAAAGGCAGCACTTAAACATTCATAAATCTTAAAATAAGCTCTCGCTTGAAGCAAACAAAAAAAAATCTTACTAAATTTAGAAGTGTATTTATAAATTCAAATACCTTGTCAGTTCTGACAGGTCAATACGTGAGGTTACTTCATAAGCTTTTGCATTAGTGGTTGGTATTTGAATTCTCTTTTTAACCTTTTTCTTCACACCTAATCCTATAAGAATGTCAAATCCTTTTTCATCTCGAGCTGCCACTGGAATTCTTGTCGGACAAACAGATTCTGCAAAGAATAAATGCAAATATAGTTCAAAATATGACTTTACACTTTAAAAAAGTAACTTCCTACCTACCTAATTTTTTGTAGCTGCATTTCAAGAAATGAAAGAGAATTGAGAACTGCCAGCTAACATGAGAAGTGACATGCAGAACTCAGAGACATGATGTGAGAATACTGAGATGTCATTTTTTACTGCCACTTCGCTCACATACTATTTTGAATTGTAGTTTAAAAATATTACATTCTGACTAATAAAAATATCTAATTTAACTTCTAAAACTGTAAGCTATCAAAATGCTAGCCAATTATACATAGTCATTTCTACAATGCAGTTACATTTGCGATTAATCAAACATCCTTCCCAACTATAAAATCAGGTTGGAAATGGACAAAGGTAGAATTATCTGCAACTATTTTTTTCATCTTCTTTTGCTAGAAATGGCCTCTGATCTATTTTGTCTGTCACACTGAAATCTGCTTGAATGCATTATCACTGGTCACTATCTGTGTGATATAATATCTGTGGAAAATAATATTAGCCGAAAGTTATCTCATTTAGTTCTCTCTACACAATAAGAATATTAGGCAGCAGACCTAAGTCATCTCCAAAGAAGAAGCAAGACAGAGTAAAATTTAATACTAAAGCTAGCATTGCATTAGAGTAATGAATCAATTAAAAGAAAGCAAACAACTTTTTCTTTTATTAAAATGATGCTAAACTATTTACAATAAATACATTTCAACATTCATTTCCCATTGTTTCTTCAGAAAAGCTTCAGCTCATAGAAAGGGAAGAGGTTAGGAATACATTCCAAAGGAGTGGAGAGTTCTCTTATCTCCATCTGGACAGGACATGGGCTGGAAAGCTCAGGTTTCAGTGCCAGAGAATTACCAGCTCAAAGGTTCAGACTGGCTTCTCTTTATAATACAAGCAATGCTGCACGGCTCCTTTCTAACCAAGACAAAGACAGCCAGATGCTATGTCATTCTGGTGGTGGGGGAGGCAGGATATATAAAATCTAAGAAAATTCAGCTAAGTGCATAAGCTATGATGAGAAAGGATAATCCATCCTAAGGGACATGCCACAGATACTGGGGGCAGCAGCAAGAAGCCATGTATATTCCCCTTAGTTTTCTTTTCCTCCCCACAGCAAAACATCACCTGACTTGCAACCTAAACATATATTAAAAGATATCTGTCTGGTTCTACAAGAAAGATTAAAAAGAAAGAACTCTCCACCCACATTTTGGAAACTAAAATGTCTACCTTCTGAATGCCTCCTGAGTACATTGGTATCATGGAAACATTTTCTAAACTCGTTTATTTCAAAGCTTAAGAAGAGTCATATTGCCATTAATACAGATTACAGATAATCGTATACACTGACAAGAAAATAAACACAAGAAATACATATCAGTTACAGTATTAGCAATTTTGGTGCACAATCAAAGAATAAGTGCAAAAATAGGACTATGTGAGAGGGCCATTATTCTCTATCCAATGCCAAAATAACTATTTTAAATCAATACAATGCAAATTAAGCATGTGTAAAATTATACATTAAGAAGCTATTCCTTATTTCCAGTGGCATATTCAAGAATTACACAAAGACATTCCCAGTAAGGTAGATGGTTTAGGTCTTCTGGATCATGTTCTGGCAGGACTATTTTAATAAGTGAACCATTACACGTGATGCAGAAGTTAGTGGCAAAATTAGGAACTATCTTCCATGGGAGATGGGTTGTGTTTCCAGTCATTGTACCAGTCACAGCAACTCTCTAGCTTACACTGAAATCTTGTTCCCTTTTAGTGTTTTTATATAGCTTTCAGATGTTTATTTTTCCTTCCTGAAGCATAAAATAACTTTTTGATGTTAAATATCCCATTATCTAGCACACAGAAACTTTTCTCAGCATCTTCCAGACATACTTCTGAGGTCTGCACTGAGTATTGTTTTCAAACACATTCCTGACACACAATCTTTTCTACAGTTTTGCTAGAGAATATTAATACTACAGTAACATTCGACTTCCAGAATAAATATTAAATATTCCTTAAATATCTGGGGACTTTTTTAGCCATGTTATCATTTCTGGAAGGCATGTTCAGCAGGCTTTTTCACCCTGCCATACTCTTAAATAAATGCTAGAGTTCCTAAAAGGCCCTTTGTAATAGCACCATTTGTTACACAAACCACCAAACATCAGCCTCCTCCTTCCAGAAAGAAAATATTGCACCTATATATCCTCTTATAACTTTGGCTACATAATAACGAAGTTAAAGACACCACATAGCATTTTTTTAGACATTAGAACAAAGACAATCCAGAGAGAATTGCAAACATTTTCAGGCAGTTTCAGTTTCACAGCCAAATCTTTGCTTCTTTGCCCTTATGGAACTCCCTCTCCAAGAGTCAAAGTGAATCTTAACAACCTGAATAAAATAAGCCACCATTCAGATATAAAATTTCCAGTTTACTAGTCTTTCAGTTAACCTGCTAAAGACATTGTGGTTAGAAATGAAGCTGCCAACTGGCTCTGATGACTCCTTGAGAGAGGCATCTCAATGCTAACACGAGGGAGGAGCACAATGTAAGAGAGTGGAAGCAAAGGGTCATTTTAAGTAAAACAGTAAGTACACTTTTGTATATGTAGTCAACATTCACAGATCACTGCTGTAAGATTAGTGTCCAATATAGTAGCTGAATTTTAAAGGATACTAGTTAGCTTAATTCTGAAAGCAGAAAATCCATCTTGACAAAATATAATGTCACTTCATCTAAACTTTATTTAAAGACAACACTGTGCATATTTAGAGGAATTTCTCCCTGTGTGAAGTTTTATTAAAGAATTTAGCTGCAGTTAGTTAATTTAATTTTTGGACTGACTACCTTACTTACTACATCAGCCACAAGGAATTATTATGATTTTCATAAGCGTACCAAGAAATAAACACTATTATCTTCAACATAAATATCATATTTTTTCAATGAGGCCCATACTCAAAGTGAGACCAAATGAAAACTATTTGTCATTGTTACTAAGTGCAGAAGTATGGTACAATCGAAAAATTACTTGCATTGATTCTTGGTAAAAAAAAAACATGTAAAAAAACCCACTGATAAATGCTCTGTATAATAGGGTCCTGAGTGATGTATTTTTAAGGTAGTTTGCTATCTTTTATATATATATATGGGAAAAACATTTCTTTACAAAGTTATGAGAAAACTCAATGCAGTAATGCAGTAACACTGATAGCATTCTAATGCTAAAAAGTCATTTTACAATGTTGGTCTTGGTTAATTCTTCTATAAAATCTTTCTAAAAAGATCACAACAACAACTGCAGGCACTTTTGCCAAGAGTCTTTATTCTGGGTTTTTCAACACATACTAGCAGAAGAATTCCTGTTTGTAATGATATGCTATCCCCTCAACTGTCAAGAAAAAATGCTAGATTGTGGATGAGGATAAAGTACACCCTATATTCTCAGCACTATGAGAATTGGTCTCAACTATTTAGGGTTTCTAAACCTTATAAATGGAAAAAAGGCTTAGGACAAAATGCTACATAGTGAAATTGAACACACATTGTGTTAAAACAGCAAATAAACACCTCTTTGTTTAATGGAGAAAATAACATTTTGGGAGTGATTTCCACAAACAAGATCAAAATGAAAGATCATAGTAAAGATTTTTAGGTTCCTTATGTTACATTAATCATGTGTTCTACTTGTGAAATAAAGAAATAAGGATACATTCTGCAGACCTAAAATATTTTATAATTAATTACATACCTTCACAGAGTTTCTGCTTTATAACTTCTTTAATTCTTGATATTGCAATATAATCTTCAACATAAAATACATAAGTTGATGAAGGCTTGTTGGCAATAGCTTTAAGTTCATCCTCCTCTATTTCTGAGCCAACACCAATAGCAAACAACGTGATTTTATTTTTCCTTGCTTCTGCTGCTACATCTTTCACTTCATCTTGGGACTTTCCATCAGTGAGAACAACTGCTATTTTTGTTAAAAATCTTGAAGATTTTGCAAAAAGATGGTCAAAGGCAAACTGAATAGCTCTTCCTGTTCTCGTATTTCCTCCCAAGTAGTGGATGGACTCCATTTCCCTGATGAGGTTCTCGGTGGATTCATGAGTTCCAAGAGGAATTTCAAGTACAGGGTAATCACTATATTGGACAACTCCAACTTGAATAAATTTTGGCCCTATGTCAAAATTTCTTGTAATATTGACAAGCCAGCTTTTGATTATTTCAAAGTTTTCTGGGCCAACACTGTAAGAGCCATCTAAGATAAACACTAGATCCGCTGGAGCAGTTCTGCAACCTAAAAAACAAAAAAAATTTAAAAAACCCCAAAACAAACGAAAAAACCCACAACAACAAAACCCATAAACACAAACACAAAAACAAGCAACCCCCATCCCTAAAGAAATATTTTAATAAACTCTTCTACTGGAAATATTTTTCATATCAATTACTACATGTATTAGAAACTCTATTGACAAAAACACTCCATTTAAAAAAAAAAAAAAAAAAGCAGCTGAGTTTATCAGAGAAAACAAGATTGTTTCTGTAAGCCACATAGATCCAACTTGGTATCTGAAAACCACACCATCTCCTGTTTTTTACATTATCACCAAAAACAACTATGAAAAAATTCATGCAATCAGCAGAGAGGAATAATTTTGGGTTTTTCCATATCTCTGTCTGCAGAGATGATAAACAAAAAAATTCATTTTTGTTAGCAAACTGAGTACACTGCTGAGAAAGGCTATAGTCTGAATGCTCGAGAATTCAGCAGTAACATCCAGTCCTTTTACAAATACATCTTAATTGACTTCTGACAATGCTACAGGGCACTTACAAAACTAGCTATTACAAAATCCTGAGTCTTGACCGAATGTGTCTGGTAGCATACTCTGATTTTAGTAGAAGAAAGAAGCTCAGTGATCAAGTTCAACATCCAGAATATAAGACTGCATAAGCATTTTACAAATATAATGTAACTACATGATGACTTAGGCATGGACCTACCCTGAAAGTATCACTGTGGCCAGAGCAAAGTTTTCCATATACCATTTATTCAGCCATTTTGTCTTTTAAAAAGCTACCTTTCTTCAAATTTTTGCTTCCCCAAAACCAGATTTAGAATATCAAACTTGGATTGATGGGGTTTGAGATGCTAATTTTGAAGAATATGTAAGGTCTGTACCAGGGCTGGGATTACCTCAGCTTCCCCTCACAGAACTTTCATTTTTCTAATTTAGTTTCTCTCATAACTTTAAGCTATTCAAAACATGTCTTCTGAAGAAATAAAAATATAAATACTCAGGATACAAGTTTAAATCAGGACTGGACCTTTACAATTCCATCTGCCACCTTGGGCATTTCCAGGACAATAAAAGAAATAAAGATATTCTAGTCCATCCTGGTTTCAGCTGGTATAGAGTTAATTTTCTTCCTAGTAGCTTCTGTATTTTGGATGTAATATGAAAATAATGTCGATAACACATATTTAGTTGTTGGTAAGTAATGTTTATATTAAGTCAAGGACTCTTACAGCTTCCCACAGAAGATAAGAGGGAGCACAGACAGGACAAACTGGTCAAAGGGATACTCCATACCATACACATCATGCTCTGTACATAAATGGGGGTTAGCTAGAGGGCAGGAATCCACCATTCCTGCTCAGGATGAGCTGGGCAACCAATCATCACATTGTGAGGAATTGTATTGCATCACTTATTTTGTATACTTTTAAACCATTATTATTATTATTACTGTTGTTATTATTTTCTCTTCTGTTACCATTTTACTAAATTGTCTCTATCTCAACCCACAAGCTTCTTTTTTTTCTTTTTCTCCCTCTTTTCTTTTTTCCTGCCCTAGTAAGGAGGAGAAGAAGGGAGAGTGAATGGCTGTGTGGTCTTAATTGCCAGCTGGGGTTAAACCACAACACCTTCTTAAAGGAGAAGTATTTTAGGTACCTATCATATATGATAAGATTTTCACTCAGAAAATTATAGTGGAAAAAAATCACCATCAACAAAACTGTTCATGTGGACTTAAAAACAGATACTATAAATTCAAGGCATGCTTCAAAGTTGTCCTTATCTGAAATATAAAAATTAATACTTACTTGCTCTTGTTTCGCCATCTTCAGCTGAGATGTGATCATGAAGAAGTAGAATTAATAGCATCTGAAAAAATGTTATGATCTGTGCCATGTGTATTGTATTTTCAAACTCTTGAGATTAAACTAGATGGGGAAGAAATGAAATACACAGTGTTATTATATCACCACAAAAATCCAGACTTCTGTGTTTTAAAACTTGTGCATGAGGAACAACTTTGAATTGCATTTGCAAGTCCAGATGTAGGGCCAGCCTGCAGTGGATCACAGACCCAAAAAGTGTTATCAGGCATGTAGGCCCAAAACTGAGATTCTAAACTGAACAACACTCACCAGCCTTTCTGTGAAAGCTCAGTTTTCACTTTTCACCAAGGCACATTTATATACTTCTGCTCAGTAAAGACACGAGTAGGTTATAGTCCCAGTCCCACTTGTCCAACAGCTATCCTGCTCTGCAGCCACTACCAAAGACTTGGCAGCTACTGCTCCAAAATATGGTGTTTATGTATTAGATACTGTTGGGGAGATCTTTCTTCAATCTCAGCCCACCCACCTGGCTACTTCAGAGAGTCTGGGACATTTCCCACTCCTCTACCCAAGAGCTGAGATTGCCACCAGGAGTCGGGATCTTAGAGAGACCCAGCTCTCTCCCAGGATTGCCAAGCCCTACAGACTGTGTACCGTAACATCTGAGGTTACATATTATATGCATCATCAACTTTTGATTTTTTCCTCCATTTATGTCCCCTTTATTACGATGGTCTCTGAATCACATCCCCAAAGGCGTCCTGAAGCAAACATGCAATTTTGGTCTCATGTTGCTGTCATAAATATTAGTTGACAAATTTATTTAAATTAAGCCATCTTTTCACTTCTCTTTATTGCACACACAAAAAAGAATCATAATGGGAAAAGATACATTTTTTGAGTACTGTATTATATATCCCTTCAACACTATAAAAAAAAAGAGAAAAAAAAGTATACTGAATCTTTTTTGTTTTTTGTCTTCTCATAGTCCAATGCAAAATGCAATTTTTCTAACTACATTTTATCCTCCACCACACAACATGAACACCCTTAAAAAAAAGGGGGAATTAGCTGCTGGTCTGAGTAAGTTCATGCACTAGTGACTGAGAACTGGCATAGGGTGCCATAGAGAGGCTGTGGAGTCTCCATCTTTGGAGATACTCAAAAGCTGTCTGGACATGGTCCTGAGCAACTGGCTTTAAGGTTTGGGCCAGATGATCTCCAGAGGTCCACTTCTACCTCAACCTCAACTCTAACTCTACCTCAGTGACCCTTTGATTTCTTCTCAACTATGTGAAGTGGTACTTGCTCATGTATGCAGAGATTTGGTGAATCAAACGTCATGAATATAACAGAGGACAGAATTTTACAATAACTTATATCTATGCACATTTTAGCAGGAACGTTTTTCCCCATTGAGTTATTCAGTTTGCATTCAGAACAACACTGTCTTTGTGATGCTCAGTAACAGGCCACCCAACCTATTGCTTTTAAATTTTCCCATATTTTCCCGTATTTATGGGAAAATGTCCAGACTACATGAAGAAAAGAAGCTCAATTGAGGACAGATTTTCAGTAGCAGTGCAGGGCAATTCATTGCACTACCCTTCACTGTCACTAATTCAAGGATTTCACATCTAGCCAAAAGTCTGAATCATAGAATGATAGAATGGTTATGGTTGGAAGGGATCTTTATTATTCCCCCTATTATTCCTAAATTAATAGGACTAAAATTCCTATTCCCCTAAATATTCCTCTTCTCTCTACAGTCCTTGTTTTGTCAGTCCATCACATTACCAGAATAAAGTACTGGTTGAGGTTCCGAAACTTCTGTAGTGTTGGAAAACACTATTCACAAAAAATGGTGTCCATCACATTACCGGAATAAAGTACTGGCTGATGTTCTGAAACTTCTGTAGTATTGGAAAACATTATTCACAAAAAATGGTGTCCATCACATTACCGGAATAAAGTACTGGCTGATGTTCTGAAACTTCTGTAGTATTGGAAAACATTATTCACAAAAAATGGTGTCCATCACATTACCGGAATAAAGTGCTGGTTGATGTTCTGAAACTTCTGTAAGTGTTGAAAAACATTATTCACCAAAAATACACCAAACCACAATACAGCATGACAATTGCAAGTGCCCCTTAGGAGAAGAAATAGGCAAGTGGAAAAAAACTTCTTTTCCAAGACTAGTTATGGGAGTAAAATGAAGAGAATGCCATTTAATCACTATAACACAGCAATAAAATGTAGAACTTCCTCTCTGAAGACGCATAGATTGACATGATGTTTTTAGCAAAAAGATATGCGAAAAAGGAATTACAGAGTTGTGGCATCAAGACAATAGCAAGTAGAGAGGCAGTAATTTCAAAGTCAGGTTCACTTATGGTATATCTATGACCTGTATGTGCCACATAAGATGTGCCACAAAATCAGTAAATTGTATTTTGGCTGAAAAAAAAAGTGGAAAAGTGCTTTACTTTTTCCACTGCTTATAAAGCACTCATTCCATTAAGACAAAATAAAAATCCTCTCTACAAGCAACCTCAATAAATGCACAAAAATTGATTTCCAGGAAATGCTATTCCTACCTATTATAATCCCCCAAAGTTAATAGTGCAGAAATATAATTACTATCTTATTAAATATCACCTTCAGGTTACAGATAATTGCAAGGTAACACTATACTTTGTTATTCATATTATCTTGCATCAGAATTGGTGAGAAACCAGATGAAGCACTTCAGGGTCTATGGGATAGGACTTAAGATGCACTGTTCCAATGATGCTACACAAACAACTTCTTTTAAATAGATTAAGTGGCAGTTTCTTGTCCCAAGTATTTGAAAAAGGATCTGTTTAAACTATGAAATTAAGCATATGTAATTACATATGTAGGCATGTAATACATGAGAAAAACCTTACTACAGTAGAAATGGACAATTTAATTTGATTATTTCTGACTTGATGGTTGGTAAGAGTCATCATTTTAAAATCACATTCAGGCTCATCCACGGCAAGTGTTTACTGAAGGGTAAAACATATCTCTCAAAGCAAAACTGAGTGATACCAAAAAAGAACATATGAAATTAAATATATGTGGGAATTTGAATAGCAAGCAACCAAAGGACAACTGCATCCTTTGACAGTATCAGAAAAATGTAAGCCTAATATTAAAAAAAAAATAAGACAGACTACTGCACAGAAATCTGATATATGTCAAAAACCCATAATGTTGGCCCCACCAAACTGTAAACTACTGTAGATCTCTCTCACAAACAACCCCAAAAGAAAAAGGTCCAAAGAAATTGATAAGAAACAGTTGTGCAAAAGATGATGAGGAAAATATGACAACAGTATATCAATTAATGTTTGGTGTTTGACATCTCTGCGGTTGTCTAAATGACTATTTGTGTAAAATTTGTAGAATTTATGTAAAAGGAAAACAAAAAACAAAAAAAAAAGCCACTTAGTGACTTCACTGCATCAATCTTCACTAAAAAGAGTGCAGGAACAGCTACCATTAATATTGCACCTTTTTTTTGTAAATAAAACAGCTCAATAAATCTACAAAATTATTTTAACAACAGACTCCCCACAGCACAAAGCTTGTATGTGCTCTGTGCTGTATGTGCAGGCACTTCAGGTCAGGCAGGGACACCAGGATCGTGCTCCCTGGCTCAGCTTTCTGCTCACTAACCTCTGCAGAAGTCATTAATCCCTTCCTTAAACTACACCAAAAACTTTAATCTCTGCTCATCCTCCCACAAGCATTTATCTGCCGGTACCTTCAGGGATGAACCCCCCCCAAGATCAGCAGGCATCAGAGACGCTACCGAGGAGAGCAAGATGCTCAGAGCCAGCTGGGTGGGAAGGGGAGAGCTGGGGGCTACAAGGAAGCCCTGTGCCCCCAAGGAAGGAGTCACTCCACAAAAACACTAAGACTTCACCATGACAGAGGCAAAATGCTGTGAAAGCAGCATTTACTGGCTGTTCTGGGAGTAAAAATTGTGTCAGGGACCCTGGTTTAAGAGCAGAGGGAAAAGGTCATGTCAAAACCACTCCAAAGAGGAGATGAAGGATATTACAGGGGACCTAGAAGAAAGGAAAGAAAAATTCATGGGGATATGCTATGGTGTGCTCCACTTATACACCCAGCAGTAACGTGCTGTCCTCTGAATTTTTCTGTTCACTGTTCTCCTTCTATCATTCATTTGCATTCATCTCATTCATGTATATTTTTTAAGGAACAGGCAAAATTAATGGCACCTCTCTCCTATGACCCCACTGGTCAGTTTCCATCAAGTTGTCTTAAAACTCTGTAAAACAGGAGTCCTGAAAGAAAAAGAAAGGTAGAACAAGAAAGAAGAAATGTTTGCAAGTTCCTCCTGGCCCGAGCCCCACATACCCAACAGAGAGAACTGCTGCTCAGTATGCAGCCCTGGCCTCGCAGGAGGGACATACCCAAATGCACTCTCGCTCCATCAGTAAAAGAACTAATACTAGGAAAACCTTCCCAGGCAATCAGGCATCAGTGTGGAGGAGCACAGGAGGAAACTATGGGACAGGAATTATATGTAAGGGTTGACTCAAAGATCTCAGAGGTCCCTTCCAACCATGAAGATTCTGGGATTCTGTGATACATGTCTCACTTCTCACAGTGAAGAATTTCCATTCCTCACTAGTGAACACTACAGCAGCCTTCAGTGTACATCTTTAATTTTGGAAGACACTAAATTATCACATCAGAGCAAGACCTCTTTTGGTGAAAACCATGTTCCAGTGTATATTTCTTTAAAGGAATCAGTAAAATAATTGGAAAAACAAGTTTATCTGGTTTGCAGAATCAACTATATTCCCTTAACGGATCAATTTTCTTATCTATTTGTAAGAGTCCTTTTGTATCTCATTTACAACAATGCCTGAAAAATAGGAGATGCTGAACTTGAGAACTTCATTGTAAGTATAAAGCAAAATAACTAATTTGCAGTCCAAAATGAACTTATAAATAGAAACCAAAATTAAAAGGATAAACCCAAGACTGAAGCAACCAGCCAATTAGGATTTCAGGAATCATCCAGCATTCAATTTATTTGAAAGAAAATAATAATATAGCCCTGCACTTTTAACAGTCAAAAAAACTCCAAACAACCAAACCAATGCCCCATCCCTGGAAGTATTTAAGGCCAGGCTTAATGGGGCTTTGAGCAACCTGGTCTACTGGGAGGTGTCCATGCCCATGGCAGGGGGGTTGGAACTCGATGATCTTCAAGGTCCCTTCCAACTCTAACCATTCTATGAAACCAGCAATTCCAGAGATGAAAATTCTGTGTCTTGCCAACAAAGCAATTACAGCCCAAGCAACAGAAGTGTACTTGAAATGACTTACAGAAAATACTTGCCCAAGTGCCTTACTGCTACCAAAAAGAGGCCACCATTAATATCATCAGGCCAGGACCTCTCCATTGACATTGCTAAAAGCCAAAATTCCTCACTGCTGATCATGTCCTCTCTAATTCCATTTTTTTTAAGAGAAATGGAGAAAGCTGTCTCCATGGTGGTCCATGGATGTGCTCACTGCTTTCTCCTCTGGCCCTGTGCGCTAAGTGATAGTAAAACTGTCCCAGCACTGCATAGGCAGAAGGACATTGGATTCATTCTTGCCCCTTATTTCCTCTGCATCTGCTAACAGTAGCTAGGACTTGAGGATCTTTATGGCTCCCTTCCAATTCAAGATATTCGATGATTCTATGGTATTATACTAAGATACATGAAAAACAACAACAAAAAAAGGTAAAAGAATATTTAAAATAAAAGTTTAACCCCTGTCTTATTCCAAATTACCTATTGGGATTAGTTTGTGGCTTTACCAAGCATAGCCAGGAAAACGCATTTATTGAATTGCTTTCCCACCTCTCAGTTATACCAAAACACTTTTAGCATATGGAAGCTCCCAGAAGAGAAATCCATACAGGGTTACTAAACAAATACGCATACAATGCATCCAGCTTGAGTAAAGGGCTGCAGATTGAGAGAGCATTAGTGGAGAAACAGCATATATGTTACTGTATTTTTCAAGGCAACCCCTGTCATTATTTCATTTTTTCACCCTTTCACTGGGACACTGCACTGCACCCAAAGGCTTTGTAATTCTTGTGAGGCAGACAGTGGCAGAAGCAAGCCTTTAGCTGTCTCTCAACTCCACAAAACTGTTTAAATTAGAGCCTCAGGGGCCTATCAGATATTAACTGAGACAGGATAGGGGGTTGGGTGGACCTTTAGTATGGCTCATTACGGCCATTCTTCTATTCTTCACTATACACTTTTTATCTTAATATTTCACATGCCACTTTGAAAGCAAAAGGGATTTTTACAGTGAGCGAAAACAGTCCCCTGGGGTAACATAGTCTACCTTACACAGAGAGATCCCAAACTGCTCATGTATAAGCCTCTGCTCTGAGTCCCTGAAACAAGAGGTTGTAGAGTACACAAGGTACTTTGGAGTATCTTTGATACTTGCATCCAGACTCAGACAAGTTTCTGTGCATCTCAGAGTAAATGAAAGGTAAAACCATAGCAGAGCTATAAGGATCAGGCCCTCTTGAACCATGACCCAGAGGGTAGCACTATAAGACTCAGTTCTCCACCAAAGCAGAGTTAGCAGAGTATTACTTCTATCTTCACCAAAGGCAGGAGAGAAAGAGGGTACGGTGAAAATTGGTGTCAGCCCATACATGGTCAGAGGCAGATAAATTAGTCTCCCCAGTGCACATTCAGTTATTGTCATGTACTAGAGGAGGAAAATCTCGATGGAGTTCAGAAATTGGTGACATCTTGGCTCACCTACATGCTGTGTCATTTCAGACAGCTTTCACCAATTGAAAAGTTTCTGCAACGTATTTCCTGCTTTCTTATGGCCACTGCAATTTTTCTGTGCAGCAGTGTTTGCACAAGCAGGGCCACCATACACCAGCTTCTGTTCTCCGGCTGGGAAGAAAATTGAACTCAGGCTTCCTACACAGTGGACATGTGGCACAGCCATTACTGAAACAGCCTCTAATCGATTTTTGAATGAATTCAAGGCTGCCTGTGCATTAGAAGTGGCAATGGCCCAGAACAGTTTTGCTGCACAGATGTGTGGAGGAGCTCAAACAGCAGCATCTCCTGTAGGCATGCACAGCAGAAGAATTTCACATCCAAATTAAGTTTTCAGTAGGAAATTTAGGTGCCTAAACACATTAGGCAGCATTTCCACTTTGCATTTAAGATGCTTATAAACAGCACCTTCTGTATGTCAAAATACATTTTATTAATGCAGTCTTTCTATAGCCAGCTTTCCAGCTCCCAGATAAGTAGATCATTCTACTCTTCCCAGGAATACTCTCTGAAGAAACTTTCCATTTAGAACAATTTGCTCTCCAGTGGAGTTTTGTCACTGTTCAAACTTGTGAATGTAGAGGAAGAGATACATTTCCTTTCTCCAAAAATCTGGTTTCTCTGCTGCATGAAGAGATCTTGCTGAAGTAAGACACTGAAGAAATATACTGAAAGGAGGATTTCCTTCCTTCACTTCTTCCCATTGCTAGTAACTTCCTAAGAAGGAAGCCAGAAGCGCTATGATTTTAACCTTTTCCAGCATTTCAAAACAATATATATAACCTTTGGTCTGGATATTATCTTGCCTTCCAAGTATAAATTATCACTTCTCTCATATTACATCACTGTGTAAACATTTCTTAATTCAACTAGAGATTGTTAAGTTTGGCCTACAAAGAAAAAATATTAAAACATTACAATAATAATGACTGAAAGGACATACAGAAGAATATCCAAACACATTTGCAGAAAGTGAATGAAGATTGAAGACCTCAGAGAAGCAGTAACATCACATCCTGTCTGCATTTCCGGAAATCAGTCTCACCTGTCTGCATATAAATCTGTGGTCTTTCAAGTATGCACTGCCATGGTCTGTTCTCAAACATTATTTTGGATTTCTCCCTCTACTTCAAGTTTATGTTTGACATTTCATTCATTTCTGCCACACTCACAACTTAAATCTCTCATTAAAAATGACAATGTTGCCCAAACTACTGACAAAACAAACCAATCTTCACTCCAAAAGACATTTTAGGGATAGCTAAGAAAAAAAAACACAACAATGGACCAATAGTTTATTCTATTCTAGTCTATTCTGCAACATTATAATTTCCATTACTAGAGATATTCAATATACACAAAATAAACCCATAGGAGCTAGTACTAGCTCCACATTTATAACTTTGATATATAGATTGCATAAAGTATTGGGCAGATTACAGAAAGGCACAGAGAAGATTTAATAAATTAACATATTTTTGGCAGATTTCAGAAAAAAGGCTTTATACCAGCTATATAAAACATTATACCAACTTTGATGCTGTACATCAAAGATCAGCGTAAGCAGCTGAGATATATTTTAACCCAAACAAGCAGTTACATATTTCTGAAAGCAAAGAATCCTCTTAAGTGGGATGGGCTCACTATTTATTTTTCATGATTCAGTAAAGTGCAGCAAACCCACAGACTCCTCCAGTCTACAGCAGAGAAAGTTTGTATTCCTGTTCCAACATGTGAAGTCACAGAAAGCTTGTATTTTTAAATCCAATTTATTCTGGCACTTTGCATTTTGTTGGATTTATTTCCACTCCAA
This sequence comes from Pedionomus torquatus, assembly GCA_013398155.1. Taxonomy (NCBI): domain Eukaryota; kingdom Metazoa; phylum Chordata; class Aves; order Charadriiformes; family Pedionomidae; genus Pedionomus; species Pedionomus torquatus. The sequence continues at coordinate 528,709 of VZRU01015662.1, read as the reverse complement.
GAGGATGCTGTGCCAGGTGCTGGCAATTAACTATTACACGTTAAAGAAAAAGGAGGTTTACCACAGCATTTGAGCTGCTGGACTGATATACAATTGAAGGAAAAACACTATAGGATGGGCAACCTACGTAAGCAACCGCAGTTGGCAGCTCAGCATTCTGGCTGGAACAAATGAATTTGAGGTCTCCCTGGAAACCATGATTTCATCCTGTCTGCAAAAAGCCTGTGCTGTTATTTCTCTCTTTATCAAGCAACTTGAGATTCTACAGAATTTTTCCTTCTTGGATAGACTCAAGGAAAACTAATCAAAATGATAAAATCTGACACTTAAATTATATAGTTGAAGTTAACTACCATACAATAATAGGACTCTGTGTAAGAAACATTTGAACCCACTCCTACAGGAAATCCAAAAGTTCAAGTTTTTGAGTGTGCACATGTATATGTGTCTATATTACCAAAGAGAGAAACAGAAAACAATTTAATACAAATGACTACCTGGAACAATAGTTTAGGAGACCATTTGGCAATGTAGAGTTCAACTGGGCCAGTGCCAGTTGTTGGTAAACACAGAAAAAACAGTCATTGGGGTACATAATACAACAGAAAGAAATTACATATAAGAATTCTATATAATTACATATAATTGTACACAATTTAGTAATGAAACAACTGTAGAAATTGGGTCAAGTCTGAGAGAAACTCTGACGATGAATGTTGCTAGAAAGAGACATAAAGGCAACATAGAAAACGCAACCAAAACAAGGATTTCTAAGGCAATTTAAAGAGTAAACTAGGATCAGGCCAAGTTGGCAAGCGATACAGAGAATTGTTCATCCATTACTGCTTTGGTCTCAAAGTTCCCAGAAAAGCAAGCCAGTTGAGGATTCAGAAACACAGTTGTCAGTGCTATCAAATTCAGCTAAGTCCTGATATGTCAGATACACATTGCTGTCGATATATCCCCACTTTCTTTCTTTTCCCCTAACATTTACTTTCTTCCATCTTTTTATTTTTCTTTTCCACTTTTAAGAGCAGGCAGGGCAAAATTAGCTGCTATTTGCAAGGTGATGACTGCAACATTTGCTGTGAATAAAAGAGAAAGTTACAAAATAGACGATTTAAAATAAGTTTGCTATATGAAGGAAAGAATAAATCTATGGGGTCTGTTTGCATCCTGCAAGTAAGTGCCAGCATCAGAAATAGAAGTTCTATCTTCTGTCTTCATACCTTTTTCTTCCATTCATTAGTCTTATTCATCCTTCAAACAGATTTGGATTCCAGCAACAAGCTTGCTGGTGTTATTCATTGTCCTTTTCAACAAATTATACTTAATGCTATTCTCACTGTTAATTTAAGTACTGTCAAATGCTGAAGGGGATAAGAATAATGGCAGAGACCCCTTCCTTAGCTGAAGGTTTCAAAATTGTATTTGAAAGCTTAGTTCTTTCAAATTCTTCAACTGGCCTCCTGTTTTTTCCCCTCATTTTTTCCAGAAGCATTCAATAAAAGGCAAAACATTACTTTTTTTTTTTTTTTTTTTTTTAAATAGTAAACCCTAGCCACGGGAAAAGATGGTTAAAGTCCCTGTTCTGGCTTCAAAATTTTATTTTATTGTTTTACACCATAGAATGAATGGATGTTTATTCCAGTTAACATAGTACAACAGCATTTAGACCACATATTCAAGTATTATAAAGTAGACTGGCCTTTAAAACATTAGATTATTATGTTACCATTTTGATATATAAACTCACTGGCATCGAACTAAGAAGAGTCATATGAGGTAAACAGACAAAAAAGAAATGTAGGTTTTCCGATTCTATGTTTTTTATATACTAGGGTTATTTTTTTAACATAGTTTTGTTTTTACAGAAAATATTGATAAGCCATTCAAAGGAGGCTGTTTGCTAATGGAATGGAAATAGTAGGAATTCTAGCGGAATTTAGGACCTGAACTGCATAAAACTTTGAAAGAACTCCAGTTGTCTTCAGACCCTTAATATTTTAAACAGCTTTTTGAAGGAAGAAAAGAGAAATTTAGCGCATTCATGCTCAAAGGGAAAAAGAAAAACATTTGCTGTTTCAAGTATATCCAAAATTTGGTACTTTGAGAAACACTCACACTTCCAGATACAGTGTATTTCCCACACAAAAATCAAAACCATGCAAAAGTTACAAGCTTAGCTGCTTTTCACCTGCAAGAAGACTAAAGATATTGCAGCAAGTATTCAAGCTCCCTTTGTGATGACTCTTGTCCAATGTGATGAATCTTACAGCCTGTTATAAGACAACAATTATTTTTATTACAGTCATAGAGTACAAAACTCTTTCCTGGTCCCTACTACATATTTTTCCTTCAGTCCCACAAGCAACTAAGGACTTAGTACCTGCAGAGTTGAATAACTAATGAAAGGACAAATCACACCAAGAAAGTTGTGCAAAGGTGCAGGGTGGGGAGAAGGCCAGGGCCATCTAGCACTGAACAACCCATGTCTCTGGATATTCCCTCCCCAGTAAATTCCTGTGTATTCATCTGCTTTCAGATTTGCTTCATGCAGGTAAACAGCATTAAGAAAAAATATGAAGCCAGCCAGCAGATACAATACAAACTTCACCCTGGATACTGTACATCGCTTTCTGATATAGGAAAAACACCAGTATTTCCCAATTCCCTAAATGTGCATCTGAACAAGAAGATGTTTTAAGTTGTACACAAAAGCACATGCATTTAGAAGAGAAATGCCATTACAACATCCATCTAGATGCGTGAAGGTTCATCTGCTTTGCCAAAGTCATTAAGCATGATCTTGGGAAGAGAATGGACCATCCAGGATATTTCTGTCACCTAGTCTGATCCCTGTATGCGTAAGCGATAAATTGTTTACAAGAAATTAGATTAAACTGCATTTTTAAGAAAAATATCTGATCTCGCTTTAATGACTGGAGTGCAACCCTCGTGTCCCCAGCCCCCTTAACCTTTTCCACTGCTTATTCAGCTACACTTTTAATGAATCATCTTATTTTGAAGATTAATTAATCTGAATTTCCAGCCACTAGTTCTGCCCACAACATTCTCAGCAAAACTGAAAGGTCCCCTTGGATCTTTCTGTCCATACGTATACACAGTCCAAGGCACCATTCCCTGTCCTGTCTCACATACACTGAACAACTTGACCCTTGACCCTCCTAAGAGTCATGTTGCTGTAGTTGTTTCCCAAATCCCTTCTCCTTTTTGTTTCTTCCTTTGAACTCGACTTTTGACATAATGTTTTTGAGGTATGAACATAGAACAGGGCACAATATTTTAGAATGCTTCTTATTGCGAGATCCAAAATTAATTCCCAGCTTCTACTCAAAAGCCTTGCACTTTACACATCCAAACTTATTGGTCTATTTTCTCCTAGCCCTGGAGCAACAGCACATATTGAGGTAGTTATCTACTGAATAGTGACACTAAAAAAAACCAACATCTCTGAAGTAACCTACAAATAATAAACTGGTGACAATAATTATTCAGGATGATCTCCAAAGCACTGCTGTTTGTAGAAATCCCCCATTGTCTGCTAGTGAACCTGTTTCTAATTATTTAAAGAATGGAAAGAATGACCTTTGCTGAAGCAATTTCGCTCCTGGGAGGCCGGGGGAAGGCATGTAGCATTGCTACAAGTCACTGAAAGAGAATCGAGGCAGATCAGATCTCTGAGAGGACTCTGTAGGACTCCTGGAGTGTGGGGAGTAACGATGGGGAAGCTGCATGCAATTCTAGTCGGTATTGTTCTGGAGCAGTCTAAATGGGGTCCAGGAATAAAATTGGGGTCTCTTCCTCTTCCTCTTTCTCCCATCCCCATTTTCTCTACCTAAATGCCAAGAAAGCTGTGGTAGTCTGCAACTACCTAGAAGGAAAGTGTAGAGGAAATGGAGGCAGACTCTCCCCATAGCTATACATTGGAAGGGTGAGGGGAAATGGGCACACATGGGAATGGAGGAAATGCCATCTCAGTGTAAGGGAAGCATTTTCTACCAGGAAAATTGCTAGACACTAGAAGAGATGTCAGAATCACCATCTTTGAGGTTTTTCAAACCTGGATTGAACAAGATCCTAGCCATCCTACACTAAGTGGGTCTGCTTTGAGAAGAGGCTGAACTGTACGATCCCAGGAAGTCCCTTCCAACTTCCATGTTTCTGTATCTCTGCAGTTCCTTTCCAGTACCCTTCCTTATCACTTTTCAGAGTACAACCACCAGGGACCTTGCCCTTCTCCAAGCCCTTTGCTTTTCTGTTCTATTGCAGAACAAAACCTGTGAAGGTAAGAGGATGAAGTAAAGCGTGATGAAGAGCAGAGAGCAGGAAGAGGTAGATAAGCGTGATGAAAGCAGACCCAGATAGCCCTGCCCTCCTGCCACCCCAAAGGGCAGACAGGGGATTCAGAGGTGACCACTGCCACCCCTCATATATTGACCTCTCATCTTGGCTAGAAGACCAGCAGACAACTCAGTAACCTGGAGACACACTATGGGTATTCAGAGTACACCAAGCAGCTACTTCATATCTCCCTCATCACATGCATAGAGTATGCAGCCATATTCCTGCCCATGAGATGTCAAACATCTTTGAATTCAGCAATGATAAAACCATATTTTCTATTATAATTATTGTGGCATCTCAGAGGTGCTTAAGAAGGAATTAATCATGTGATTGGAGGCAATGGGAGCCTTTGCAGCAGACATCCACTAGCTCTTCAGCTGTCAACTTCCAAAGCAGCCTCTTAATGCCTGTGATTCTTTAGCAAGTAGCGGTGGCTTTCCCCTTTCCATGAGTAACTCCAGCTCTTCTCTTTTGTTCAGGAGTTAGTGTTTGTATTAACAACAGTCAGGGCCATGCAAGTTTGTTATGCACTTGGAAATTCTCAGAAATCTGAGTGTTCAAAAACTACAGAAAATTATTCTTCAGCCGTTGCAGACAATTCCCTGCAAGCTGGCACTGCAAGGAAGGAGTGGGGGTGGAGGGCAGCATCCTGTTCCATCTTGCCAGGTTACAGCACATGGGAAGAAGGCAAATTCTTTCCTCCCACTCTACATCCATGAAGAAATCTTTAACATATGGGTCAGAGGGTAATCTGGGCCTCAGGGATGAGATTTGCCACTATACTCAGCAGGGAGCCCAAACAGCCATAAGCACTCATCACACATACACCTCTTAGGTTTCCACCACAGAATCGGAAGAAATAAAGCATTTTTTTTTCATCTCTTTTGAGCTATAATTAAATATTATTTAGCATAAAGAGTATGCTACCTCAAACTACTCTGACAGATTATATCTTTTACAATATTACAGCCCATACATAATTAACTAAAGACTTTCCCATTCTGCCTCCTTCATGACATTCCACTTGCAACTTTTCTGTTCAAGAGCGCAGAGCAAACAATTCTGCCCTTTGTTTCTTTTTTGACATTACGGGGCCTCAAATTTGTCAACAGTTCAGGAGTTTCACATTTCTGAATCAGCCAACTTGACCTAAATTAGCAACAGGCAAATTAAATGGCTATTAGGACAGTTTAGGCAACACTTTTTCTTTCAAAAGCACAGAGGAATTTTTCCAAAGGAGTTCCCATATCTCAAAACATAGAAAACATGTATAACTTATTTTCTGTAGAGTCTATTAAGAAATGTCTACTGTCACCAATGTAGGTTGCAAAAGAAAGAATAAAACAGCATAGCACACTTGTTAGGACCTATGACAAGCTGCTTACACTGTATATTGATGGTATCAGGTATGCCTGAACAAAGCAAAGGTCACGCTTTCTTGCATAAACACATGTATAACTTACCTTTCAGAGGAATTCCACAAATTAAAAAAGCACACTTTATATAATCATAAATTTTAATACATGTTT
>VZRU01015662.1:510572-522762 GCA_013398155.1 Pedionomus torquatus | reverse complement strand
GAAAGAAAGGAATACAACATATTCCTGTTCATGCCAGAAATTTGACATTTCTAAAGATGCCAGTTGGATTTTCAGACATATTCCAGAGTTATTCAAGTCTAGATGGGCTTTTTTTTAAAAAATGTCAAATTTGTGCTTTTAGAAAAATGGGTAGATACGGGGTTTGTTTGTTTGTTTTAAAAAGCTGAATATATATACAAAATAGAATTCTAATATATTATGAATTCCCAAGAACACAAGATCTTGAGCACTTATAGTGTTTCCAAACAAACACTTAAGAGGGTTTCCAGAGTTTATACTAGCAGTTGGAGCTAAGGATTATACAGCTGGACAAAAGCACTATGCAATCAGTGTAAGTGACTTCACATAGAGAAGGCTTGTGGAGATAAATTCATCTGTTAAATGTCAGTTCCAATTTGTATTTCTTACAGTAAATGAAAAGCCACAGTTTAAAATCGTAAGTTGCACAGTTACTTCAGACCATGGTGTTCTGCAGAGTGACCCTTTTTTATTATATCCAATCCTTAACCTTCCACAAACATTCGTAAGAGTTTGACCGTTTATCACCAGAACACTAAAGATGCTGGAGGTAGCAATAGCAGTTTTTTACAATTTTTTCCTCCAGTTAATTTTTAAATACTTGGTGTGAAGTTACTTAAAAAATGAGGTGCTGGAAGTGCCCATCATGGTACAAACCAAAACATCCAGATTCATCAGAGTTCAATGCCTGCAGCTGTGCTATGGAGCACCAATATAAAATCGTTTGGTTCATATTTGTTCTCCATGATGCACAAGGTTCATCTTCATTTCTATGGTAGTATTAGAAAACATCTATGAGCTTTTAAATTGTGGGATTCATAAACTCCCAAAAATAGAGTAACCCAGCAGCAGGAAGAACCATTAAACAAACACAGAACAAGATAAATAAATTTTCAAAAAAGTTCTATACTTGACTTATCCAGCATATATTAATAAATAGTTAGACAACATATAAGAAGAGATCAAAATTGATCCAGATGAAGAGTTTCTAAATGTATTCATTTTTATATGATGTTCCCTGTCTATAAAGTTTGCTTCATAGACAAAATTTTAGAAGATTTAATATGAATTAAGAAAGATAGATTCAAAAATGTTTTGAAGCTTTACTTCTATCTACTTTTCAATCCTCTACTAATATAAGAGGTAAGAACACGGCATGACTAACAAGTGTTGAAACCTCTGTACCGGAAGGCAACCTTCCAGTGGTGAAGGGTAGTCTGGAGTCAGACACAACCTTTGCTTGGCAAGCCTTCTCCATCAGTGCTTCAGAGAATCACTGAGTGAGTGTCAGAGAAACATTTCTTCAGTTCTGCTTGAGATATCTTGAATAGGAAAATCCTAAAGAAGCTACTGAGTGTGCTATGAAAAAGCAGTATGAGCAATGCATTTGTGTGCTCTAATTTTGCAGCTTTGTTTCTAATACAGCAACACACACACAACGTTTGCCATTATCCTTGACCAGATAAATCAGACTTTTCATGTAGATTTCCTCTTCATCTGGCAAGAAGCATAATCTCTACCACAGCTGACATATACACACCTCACTTCGGTCCAGCGTAAACAACAAATGCTTCTTGAGAGATTTAGCTTAATTTTGGAGGCCTAACACTTAAAATAAAGCAGAGATCTCTAGTGTTGGTGGACGTCAGTCATGCTACAAGGACTACTTTAGAAACTGAAAAAGTGATACCTATACTTACGGCTCTCTGCAGTGCTGGCAACATAGGGCGTAAACCAAAGGACTTACCAAAAAAAAAAAAAAAAGCATACCAAAGACCTTAGGCTTTTGAGCAATTCTCTAATTAAGACTCATTTCTGTACCTCAGGGCAGCCTTTTTTAAGTAAGCCAGAATGTACTCGCAATGCAGAATACAGACGCTCTGCAGTGTATTCTGTGCTTCAAAACAGAGATTCAAAATTTGAGGCACTGTTTGTTGAAGCTGCATGTCATGGTTTGGGCACCTCAAACCAAAACACTGCATTCCTAGAATCCTGATTTCAGTGGTCTTTTCTTCTCAGGTTCATTATTCTGATTTTTCTGTGTTCCCATGTGTCCCATGGAAACCTGAAAATGAAGTTTCTTTACTGTGACTTGGTAAATATCACTCATCTCACTTCACCTGCATCGTTATGCTTCTTAATGTCTGCTCACAAGTATTATCAGTTTTTAGAAATTTATAACCACTGACCCAAAACACCACACTGGATTCAGTTCTATACAGATTCTGATGGTCCTTTCGTTAATGGTTCTTTCATTAGCACAAGCCAATAGTAATACTGCCTGACCTGCACGAAAGTATATAGAAAATTTTGTGCAAAATGTAATACTAAGGGAGAGATGAAGAAAAATCTTTCCAGTAAAGATTAATGTATTTTTAAATAGTAAAGTATATTATAGTCTACATTCTACACTGAAGTATAAAAAAATTTATGTGAACCATAAAATAAAAATGTAAAATAAATATAGCATTTCTCTGCAAGTTCTAAAACTAGCACCTGTGGGTTTAGGCAACACCAATCACTGAGTAGACACAATGTCACTCCTTCAACTTAAAGGTGGACTGCTATTTCCACTCCAAACAAAAGCCAAAAATAAATTAATAAAGATCTCAGTGGTCATAAAATCTGTACCTGGAGTGTAATTTATTGCATTCAGGCCTAAATAAACACGGCACACAGCACTGTCTGTAGGATTGGGCCTCCAAATGAAACAAGTCAGAAAGTCACGAAAATAAATAAGCATGCACAAGATATTGTATAGCTTGAAACTTTAAATAACTCCTATTCTATTTCCAGTTACAGAATGATATGTCACGCTCTAATCTCCACCTAACATTGCTTTTCATGTAAAAGAAAAAACCACAGTTCAATAAGTATTCTTTTAAATTCTGTTCCCCCAGTTTTGACACTATATTTACGAAGTACAAAACTACTGAAATATTAAATACTAATGTAATCATAGAATGGATAGAGTTGGAAGGGACCTTAAAGATCATCCAGTTCCAACCCCCCTGCCACGGGCAGGGACACCTCCCACTAGACCAGGTTGCTCAAAGCCTCATCCAGCCTGGCCTTAAACACTTCCATGATGAGGCATTGACAACATCTCTGGGCAACCCGTTCCACCATCACAGGAAAGAATTTCTTCCTGATATCTAACCTAAATCTCTCCTCTTCCAGCTTAAAACCGTTCCCCCTTGTCCTATTGTTACCCCCTGAAAAAGAGTCCCTCCCCATCTCTCCCATAGCCCCCCTTCAGGTACTGGAAGGCCCCAAAGCCTCCTCTTCTCCAGACTGAACAACTCCAACTCTCTCAGCCTATGAGAGTTTTAACTTAATAAAATCAAATGCTGTCACATGCTCTGGAATGAACTTGTTAAATATGAATTCTGTATCTGAACACACAGCTACTAGTTTTCAGTTAGTATTAAAGGTGAAATAAAGCACATTCACAGGGAAAGTCAATTCCTTATCAGCCACTTTCGTGACAACAAAAATAGATTTAAAATATCAACCATAAAAATGTATAATACATATACTTCAGGAAAAATGCAGCAAATATCTATGTCACAAAAGATAATTGTATTTCATAATAATTATCATAATAACTATGAATTTTCCATGGTATCAAAATATTCTCTACATCTTGTCCCATTCATTTTTAGAAGAGAAAGGCTGCCTCCTGTTTATTCAAACAAGAAAACAGGTTAATGATTTAAAGTGATTACATATTTACTTCAGGTGTCAAATATACACACTTGTGTTCTATTTCGGTGTCAGTGTAGCAGAGTCTTCAGGATGAAATCATCATATAACAGACTTTTCATACTGCTTTTATTTCTGAGCAAGATTCATTGCCTGCACTTGCCCAACCTTCCAAAGGCATCCTAGAAATAAATCTGCAGGAGGAGAAGACATATATTACCCCGGCTCTATTTAATAATCAGATAGAGTGAACCAGGAAACAAGTCCCAAACTGCATGGGGTCAAGTGTTGAAGAGAGAGAATCAGGTCTTCTGCAAAGCACCAAAAGTTATGCAAAGGGAACGCTTTGCACTGGACAGCTCCAGGGTGGTTTTGTTGAATGCCTTTTTCTTGCTACTGTCAGGTAGCATCAAACTGTGAACCTATAGAGAGTACTTAGCACAAGTAGGTATACTTATGCATACACAAAGAAGAAATCCTCCTTTACTAGAAACACCTCTTCTGAGGGCAGACATCTTACTTAAATACAGATAAAAAAAGAAAATAAGAGGTAAAATAAACGGAATGCCTTTACTCTTTAGGAAATAAAAATTAAGCTTTTTTCTTGGTACTGCGTGGCTTCCTCGAAGACAACTTTGTGCTTCTGAAAATTAGGTGCAGCTGTCCTCTCTTTTGAGCTCCTTAATGAATTCCTCTGCATCCTGGCTTTCCTCCCCTTTTTGGCAGAAGTTGTCAATGTTCACTTCAGCTGAGTCATGAGCACACCATGACCATGTGGTCTTCTTTGCACAGCAAATGGACTTAATCACAGGGGCATACAATTACATTCCTTTTTCCTCATTGCAAATTCATCAGGGAATAGCAAACATAAAACTCCATTGTCTACGACCTTAAAAAAACCCTGCTGTTATTCGTATTCAGCAAATCTTTCTCCCCTTTCCCACCCCTCATTCTTTTCCAGGGTAGTAAAAAGGCAAAAAACTCCTTTATCACTTTATCTTCTATTATACTGCAAGAGTATAGTTTTCACAGCTAAATACATATTGCTAGCATTTACATACCATTTATCATCAGTGATCTCTCATGATTTGTGCAATTCTACATAGGACCTGAAGGATTCTCAATTTTACTTTTCAGGGATGGAAATAACCTTCTCCAGATCTCTTAATTGCCATCATTTCTCTGTTCTTCTCTGAACTTCCAGGCAGAACTATTCAAAAAGCTGCTTAATTTATTTGGTTGGTTTCCTTAGGGCTGCCATTTGAAACCATCCTCGGTTTCTCTGCAAGCGACAGAGTTTCTGAAGGACAAAGAGGACCTCTTCAGTAAGTGAAAGTTTCAGTTTCCTTGCCGTAAATAAGGTAATTTATGGGTTTGCCTCTGAAAATTTCCCTCAACATATTAACACTTTTTATTTTTGCACTTCCACCTAAATTTTCCTTTAAATTTCTGTGAATTAAAGGGCTCCACTCTTTACATAGCTCCAGTGTTCTTGGCTGTACTTTTACACATTGTTCTGTTTCATGAATAGATGGTGAATCTCATAAGTCCTCTCACTTTCACCCGCTTGGCTTTGCTCCCTCATCATGGAAACCTTTTAAATAAAATGCAGTAGCTAGTCAGATACCATTCCACTTGGGAAAGAAGGGCACACACTTCCTTACCAAAGCACTGATATTCAGTTTGACTTATATTCTGCCAGGAATGATTTACCTTATCTTTCAGCCCTGTGCTATCAAAGCAAGATTTTAAGAGCTGGAGACTCCCATGTCCACCTCCCATAAGCAATCAATCCTCTGATTAAAAGGATGTAACTTTTCCCTGGGTTTTTGACTCGGGCATAAAACCTAATCTCAGAGAGCCACTTCCCACCGAGTCCTTTTTTGTTTTGAAACATTTCCCACAGCTGAGAAAGGAATGAATTCATGACTTTAACAGTTCAGTAATGGTTCATTCTCACTTCTTCCCTCTTCAAGTCATATTCTGCATTATTTCCCCCCCTCTTTAAGTTATTGTACAGATGTGCTTGCCTCCTCTCTACCACACTGGACACTGCAACTATCCTTGCAGTGATTATTTTCTCCTCTTCCTTTTTATTTAGCCACAAATATTATTCTACATCTTCCCTCAAATGTATGCATTACACTGCATAGTGTAATAGATAGTCCAGAAAGCTCAGAATGGGACTGTGTGGTCCCTCCCTGGCAGCTCCTCTGCTAGTTTGGCAAAAGTTCACACAATTTTGCACACTTTAGTGAAGTTGTACCACATGATTTCAAACTGAGCTCAATAATCTGTTTTGTTTTGTTTTTAAATAAATTTTACTGTTCATATAACTATGTAATGTTATCTTTACCTCTCCACAAAAGATACTTCTAGATTCTACTAGATTCATAAGGGGGTGAGAATGGGCATTACCTACTGAGTCCAAAAGAAGCAGAAGTCCCTCTTGACAACAAAGACTTCCCAAGTGTCTGTTAAAGACTGATTCTAGATTACTCCTGCTGTTACACCAACTGTGGCACTCTTACATGTCTTCCAATCACCTTAACTGGGCTTCTTTTTATATGCTGCAACAGTTTTGACTAAAAAGAAAACTTTTGGAAATCATTAACTCTACTTTATGAAGAAAGTACAGATCGTTATAAAGTATTTTGGAAAATACAAGCTGGCATGCTTTAAAACTTGTTGGCTTATTCTCAGGCTAGAACACAGGGTTGGTTTTTTTCCACTTTCTGTTGATGTAGGATATAAATGAATCCAGGCAAGTTAGAACATGTTTCACCATCATCATGGCTCTGAACATTTACACATAAGAAAAAGGAACAGAACTGACACTTTGAGTAATGCAAATCAATAGTGTACGTTTGATAACTTGGACTAAATACAAAAAATACAGAGCTTTGAGTTGAGTAGATGGTCTTTAAAAAAAACAAAAATGGTCTGAGATAACCAAATATCAGTGTTAATGTCCACTCTAACCACAAAAGTTGGGACACTCATACCAACAGCTCAATTTATCCCTTTCAAAGACAGCCTGGATTAAAAAGCTCATCTAGCGTGCTCTATGGTTCAAATCTTCTTAAAAATCCTACAAGTTTTGTCACTTCAACAAATAGACAACATGCTACAGCTGCCTCAACCAGGGATATGCCATGTCATGTCCAGACAGACACATTTAAAGCACTCCCAGATAATCTTAACTTCCCAATTAAAACATACAAAACCCCAATGATCACTTCTTTCTTCATCTTCTGCATCCACACACAAACCTATACAAGCAAGCAGTCCACTTCTACTAGCAGATTTTAACTATGCCAAAGAAGGTGGGGGTGGCAGAGCTACATGCCAAACCACCGATTAGCACCTTCTACTTCCAGCACTTCTGCCACCGCCTCTAATGACAGAGTGTGTGTGAGGCAGCATCAGGATGTGACATACCCCTCTGCCATACACCTCTCAGGTCACACAGCACTGCAGGAAAAGCAAGCCTTGTTTCTCAAGGTCACTGAAGCGCTGTCTTCACCTCTGCATTGTCCCCTTACTTCTCTTCACCATTTTCCCAAAAGCCAGAACAAGTGACACCGAGACCCTTGCACTTTTCCCAAAGCCTGGGAATGTCCAATGAAGCAAGAAAGGAAAAAAGGTTAGCTTGAGAATAAATGAATGGCTACAGAGGTGTTAAGAGGCAACCACAACATGGGACAGTGGAGAAGCCAATGAGAAAAGCTGGTCTGGATGAGAATTGTGAGGGAATAAGAGAGATCCTGCTGTAACAAAGCTTCCGCAAACCTTCCCTGTCCTAAAAATGCTCTGATCCCTCCTCATACCTCTGTCCCTAAGTCAGATACCCCACCCCTAGTCTCACAGCCAAATGCAAGTGGCCATTTCTCAGCCTCTCCTGCCCAGAACAGCGGCAACTGATGCCAGCCCCTCATTGTCCTCCACCCTGCCATGATCTCCAAACCCCACTCATTTTGCCACATCAGTATTTATTTCTGTCTATACTTCTAAGAAGCCTTCAGCCTCTCTTTGCTATTAGTTCAGTGTCTCATACCTCAAACTAGAGCTTCAGAACAAGCTACTGGAAACTAATCACGGGAGAGAGAAAAATCTTGGAATGTAAATGTCTGGATTACGAAGAGGCCTTAAAGTACTAATATACAAGGCAGAAATTTAGACTTTGTATGTGCTAATGCAGTACAGGTTTACTTTGAACTGACAGAGTATTCAATGAAAAACGTAAATCTCTTACTGGCATGAATGACCATTTTGTTTGAACTTGATGTGATGAAAAACAAACTTGCCTGAAATTTTTGCATGTTCTTAGTAACAGAGAATGTGTCTCATTCCAGTGTCTGTGTGTTTTACTTAGAACAGCTATTAACATCTCACTATTTAAATCCTGTTTTATTATGGGATAAAACACACTGATAAAAAGATCAATTACTCAATCCAACATTGAAACGATATAAATCACACAAAATTCCAAAAGGTTGACATGTATTTACTTTGTACTCTTATTTCCATTCATAATATTACTCAGCATGATCAACAGTGCCCATCTCCCTGGTTTCTATCTGCTGTTAATCACAAATTATGTGCCTGACATCTACCCTGGGAGGCTAAATCAATCAACGCTGCTTTAAAACAATGTCTCTGCAGATTAATGGTAACTTAGAAAAGGTTCTTTTGTAAGTATCATAGTACCCCAGTACCATAGAAATTAGAGAGAGGGAACAAACCATCTCAGGCCACTTTGTCTATGTTCCCCATGGGTCTAGGTCTTGCTTTTTTCCACAGCCAGCCCAGTTCCAAATGAAACGACACAGAAACCTTGCAGGGCTCAGCCTACTTTCATGGGCAAAAGCAGGGAAGAAATGCCAAGCCTTGATTATTACTTTTTTTTTTTTTTTCTTATTTAACAAAGCAATATGCATTGCCACAGTGTAACAACCTCCTCAACAAATTTCTGCTTACCCCTACATTTTACTCAGAACTAATGGAGTTGACTACTTACAAGCAGATCTTTGCTGACAGAACCAGCTCAAATCTAAAGAACTGTGCGTGGCGAGCACTGGTGCTCAAGGAGGTACACTGGATTCTCCTTGCAGAGGATGCACATGGGACATCAAAGACCACACTCCTACACCCCAGGCAAGCCAAGTACATGCTGCAGAAGGACAGGATGCTGAACCACACATCTCTATTAAAAAAAAACACAACCAACTCTCCTAGAGACCCTGCTGGTTTGTGTAAACTGGGGGAGATAAACATTCCAACAATCTCTTTGTGACTGTCACCCTGGGTTAGATGGCAAAGTCTGCCTTCCAGTCTCTATAGGCTCACCCTCCCTAAAGCCCACATCTTTGGATACTACTACTATTGTGCTAATGGGTAGATTTCACACATTTTCAACACAAAATTTGGATTAGTGAAGCTTTTAAATTTGTCAGGACCCTCAAGGCACTAACAGACCTTTACCAGTCCCTTCCCACTGTCCAGGACCCCAGATCACCGCCCAGGCCATCAACCCCTGCCCCAGTGATGCTGCAGCAGGGCCGCTTTCCAACTTCCCACAGCCCAGCCCTTCCCAGCCATGAGCCCCATTGGGTTAGGACCACCTGGAGAACAACATCCTGGCCTGTCCCTGTCCCCAGGGAAGTGCCCGATGGCCGGGGCTGTGGATGTCCTTGTGCTCCTGGCTGTGGCAGTGGGACAGGTCCGGGTTGCCCGGCCCTGCCCTGATGGACGCTCCACAGGGAGCCCCCACCGCTCTGCCCTGACAAAATATGTCCTCTTAGGTGACTCAGAAAATCACTAACAGCATACAGGGCAACAAAGTGTCATCAGAAGAACTGAATGCAAGACCATGTATTTTCTAAGGAGCATTTTGGTCTCCTCCATCTCTTTAGATGGTTGTGGATGTGATGGGAAGCAAGGGAAGCAGCTGAGGAGGAAGCAGGAGAAGACTGAAGTCACATGAAAAGGGCATTTGCTATGCAGTTACAACAATCAGCTCTGGTCATGCCAGCTCCAAGAAGAGAAAGAAAGCAGAAACAGAGACATCTTAATAATACCAATGACTAAGAGCATTAAAAAGTCCTGTCTTACAAAAGAGACGCTGGAAAGATTGAATCACCTTTATTCAGTGCCTCTCTAAAGCACTAAGGGAAGAACACAGGGACATGAAGTAATAACAAATAACTAGAGAGAGAGGTTAGATCTTGTCTCTTCCCTCACTTAAAAAACAGAGATGTTCAAAAACGTTAGGTGATATGTTTTTGGACTGTGAAGATAATTTCACAAGCAGTCGCTTTGCCTTCACAGTAGGAGCAAAGAAAGCAGCAGAATTTTTAAAATAATTGATAATAATAACACAAATTGTACATTGATAATAACAACACAAAGAATAACACAACAAAAGAATAAGATAACATAATAAAAGAATAAAACTAGCAAAGAAGCAAAAACAGGTAATGGAGGTAACAAAACAAAAACACAAGTCTCATTCCAGCAAGCTATTTCTGTAATTAGTTGGGCTAATAATTGGACTGGGCAAAAAACTTGCTTAATCCAGTAGGACACACTACACTTTTCAAAGTATGGTTAAGAACTGATTTATAATCCAAATAATTTCAAAGATGATCATCACAGCCATGATAGAGATAAATTAAACCAAAGTAGTTAAGTTTTCCTGATGGACTGAAACTTCAACCATAACTACAGTTAGAGCAGAAGAAGAATCACAACACCTTGACAGTGACATGAGAGAAATATTATAAATGGATTATAAATGGATTATAAATGGATTAATGAGTCCTGTTTATCTTCAAAGCTGCCTCTTTAGCACACATCATTGTCACCAAGAGTGTGACTTCACAGGCTGGTCTCCTAGTAGCTTCTGCCACCCCTGGAACCTGGAAGGGACCTGGAGAGATCATATAGTGTCCCTCCCAAGAAGACAGAGTCACCCTCACCTGGAGCATTTCTGGCAAATTTTGGTTAGATCTTCTTAAAAAGCTCCAGTGAAGAAGATTCCACAGCCTACCTGGGCAATCCAGTGCTGAGTTACCTGTAGACAGCACTTCCCCTACCATTTAACCTAATCTCTGCTGCCACAGTTCAGCATGCTGGTTCTTGTTACATCGCTGCTGAACGTGAACAGCTTATTTCCCGCCACTCTGCAGCAACCAATTACACATCTACAGATTGCTATCACATCTCTCATCAGTCTTTGCTTCCCTAGACTGCAAAATTCCAGTTCTTCCACTATTTTCTTATAGGTTAGGTTTTCCAGATCTCTGATCACCTTTGCTACTCAACTCCTGCTTAACTGCTGGAACTGTGCTGTTCAATGCTGAGACCAGACACAAACCCCAAAGTCACAGCTACCGTAAGATGCCATCATACATGTGCAACACTCCTGTTACACATCTCAGGATGGCGTTTGTCTTTATTTTTTTATTTAAACATCTATACACACATATAATGACGTGGGTTTCTTACCGACTGCTGTCCAGTTTCTGATCAGCTGTTAACTACTCAGTCCTTTTGTAGAAGCTCTGCTTTGCAAGTTCACTTGTACTTACATATCACATATTGCTTACATCTTTAACAAGCTGTATCCCATCAGTCAACTAAATTTCCTAATGGAAATACTTAGCACAGTTTTCACAGTTCTTCAAATAGATACTTTGTGCCCGTTCAGTATTGTGTATTTGAATAAATACTTGAGAGACATATAATAAGCACTTCCACAATGAATTAAGGTTTGGGAAAAACTTCAAAAATTACTAACTAAATCTCTCATGAACCCTTAAGGCTTTCTCAGGTGCCTGAAAACTGGAAGGTTCTCAGAATCCAGCAGTGGACTCGTTTTCCACCCTGTGAAATCCTTGTATAGAAGATCAGATCCTTCCAAGCACAATAAGTACCATGTACATCTAAGCATTGCACAAGTGAACAGTGAACCTAGGGGAGGCCCACACGGCAGATTTTTCTTTCCAGGTATGGAAACAAATATAATTACAGTTATTATGAACCCTTCTACCCAACTAATGTAATGTCTGAACTCCCATGCCACGAACTATCAACGAAGTTAAAGCACACGTACACAAAGTCGGTAACTTGTTTTACACCACGGGGAGAGTGTAAAGCCAATTTCTGCATTGGCACAGAAGGATATAACACAATTTAAATCATTTCACCTCATGCCAATAAAACCGAGCGCGGACTTTAAGCCAGCACGCACTGTCACCGCATTACAAAATCTCACCAGTTGCACAGTCCCCTTCCAGCTCCCCGTTACGAGGACGCACAATCTCTCACCCACAGCTTTCGGGCGACCGCCACCCGCACGCCTGGGCTCCCCCGGGAGCAGACGGGTTGCGGGACCGGGGTCCGCGCTCCCCCCGACGGCTGCACCTGCCTGTTCCCCCGCCCC
>VZRU01015662.1:493423-510526 GCA_013398155.1 Pedionomus torquatus | reverse complement strand
CCCGCCCGCCTCCCTGCGGCGGAGGAGACTGCCCCCCGCCCGGCCCCGTCAACCAGCCACGGAGCACGGCGCCGCTTTGCTTCTGCCTTCCAGCACCTTCTGCCCCCCAAAAAGAGCGCTCCTGCCATCCAACCGCGTCCCCCAGTAAGAGGTCGGACAGGCTTTCCCCGGTCTGGAAAAACATTGGGACCCCAGGCTGCACCTGGGATAAGCAAATCGTTTGATGAAAGAAGGGCAGACCAGTAGTTTGACGTAACTTCGTGGTGATGCACCTTTTGTTTCAAAAGTATTTGGTTTGGGGAGCTTACGGCTCATTAGATACTATTTGGCCACGCACCTCAGAAGTCCTGTTGTGCGTGGGGTTTCACACCTTCTGAAGTGAAACTATCCCACAAACCTCCAATAATCACCCCACAACCTTCTCATCCACACCCGTGGTACCATCACACATACCAGGTACCACCACCCATACCAGAGCTCAGGTGCTCAGTGCTCAGGCCCTTTGTTCTCTTCACACAAAACTATTGGTGCTTGTTACCCAAATACCTCCCTCCCCCTCATTCCTGTGGACAACACGTGCTGTAAGGTGTTCTGACAGAGAAACAGATCTAATCCTGCAGCTGTGAAGTCAATGCCTGAATGGATATCTAGAACCAACTCCTGGCCATCCTCCTGAGCTTCTTTTTCCAGGTGGAGGGAAAAGGCAGGATGACTTTTGTGATCCCTAGCCTTGGTGATTGATGTGTCCAGTCAACAAGCTGGTGGGAACACTGAGCCCTTGGGAAACTGGATGACCAGTGAGCACATGACTTACTTTCATATGTGGAGAGGAGTTACCAAAGCCAGGAGCTGGTGTCCTTTACTGCCTTTATGTGAATTTTGTGAAACCAAGCCTGGCATGGACAAAGCAGTATGTAAGACCTCTGGTGCCATTCACTAAGTGTTCTGTATTCACAGGTTGTGTGTAGGTGATATTCCTTATATCTCACTGTATCTCATGTCGACTTCTTCATATCCATTAAGCTCTTAACCTCAGAACTGTGCCACTGGGCCTTGTCCTCATGCGAAGGAATGTATATGAGGAAAAGAATCAATTAACATGGAAGTGGGAGATTTCAACAGACTGGAGGTCTGTATGACAGGGGTCTGAGGCTGGCAGGTAGGAAGGGAAATGCAGTTTCACTCTGTTCTCCCAGGCATAAGCAGACACCTACATTAGAAGGTTGTGTGGGTTATGGATGCCAGCACTCCCAAACAGAGACTCCTTGCCCTCATACTCAGCATCCTCACTCCCTCTGCCATTGCTGTTTTCAGGATCTGAGGCCAGCTTATCTTACTGATACTAAACGTGCTTTTCCAGGACAGTGTGGGCTATTTGTGCCGTGGGTACAGCAGTAGCTATGACCAGTTCATCTATTTTTGTAGTCAGGGTGAACATTCCTAAGAGACCTCAGCTTCTCTCTTCCCACAAATCTTTCCAGCTTGTCTTACACCAAGTGCACAAGCTTGTGTCTGCATAGTTCATTCAGACTGGAGACAAATGTGGGTTCAAACATAACCCTGATAAGCTCTAATGAGTAGCCTCTTTAGAGAATTGCTGAACAGCAGTGATTTTTGTGAATGAATGAGATGATATCCATTGCAGGTTCATAGACAAAGTTCAGGCAAATATCTCCACACTTGATGGAAAGAGCTATCACCTTTCAGTTAAGTGCCAATATGAAAGAAATTTAAAAAACAAAACACCAACAATCAACCCTACTGTTGTCTTCCTATCCAAACACAGTGAAGGATCAAAAGACGCTTTTAATTCTAAATCATATAACAGGAAGGCACTTCTGGAACATCTTTGATAGCAATCCCTTGTTTCCAACTCTCATTCACTCAGAAAACTGAGCAGCTCAGCAATGAAGTTCGTAATGATGCACTTTGCTGTCAGTGAATTCATTCATGCATGTATATGGATATATATATGAAGTATATATAGTATATAAGCATATAAGTATATAAGCACGTAGGTGGTTCTTTTTTCCTATATGAAAGAAAAGCCTCTAGAAGATAGATGTTTAAGGGATTCTTTGTATGAACAGTCATACACAATACCTATTTTAGCTAAAAAAGTTCAAGAAGAAAAAATGTGATTATTTTTAACTATACCATGGACAGAGAACATAATAGCAAAAACCACCTCTAAGAGGGCTTAGATCTAACTGAATCAACATTTTTCAATATGTAGCTCCTCTGGGCCATTGTTCATACTAAGAATATATTTCTATTAACAGCATGAACAATTTCCTACCATTCAAGGTCAATGTGTTCTGACCCTGTTGTGGGTTAACTGCAGCAAGCAACTAGGACCACACAGCTACTCACCCACTTCCACCCAGCTCCCCTAGTAGGGCAGGGGGAAGAGGGAGAAAAGGAGAGGGGAAAACTACCTTGTGAGCTGAGATAACCACAGTTTACTATAAAAGTAATGGAATAGGTAAATAATAACAACAACAATAGTTATAATTTTTATTGCATCACAATAAGTGATGCAACACAAGTTCCTCTCACCACCTGAGGATCAATTGCCCAGCCCACCTGAGCAGCAATTATGGATTCTTGCTCCCTGACAAGCCCCCATTTCTATACTGAGGATGACGTTTGCAGTATGGAATATTCCTTTGACCAGCTTGTGCTGTGTATGTTCCCTCTCAGCTTCTATGCAAAGCTGAAAAAGTCCTTGTATAATGTAAACATTACTTAACAAGAACTAAAATGATATGTGTTATTAACATTGTTTTCATACTAAATCCAAACACAGCAGCTACTAGAAAGAAAATTAACTCTATTCCAGCTAAAACCAGGACAGACTCCTTAAACATTAATCATCTGCAAATTTTGATGATGCTCTGTTTAACCAATCTGCTCCCTGGGAATCAATTTAGAAATATTATAGTGCTGTATGTATGAACTTTGCCTTTAAGAGGATCTACAAGGAAGTCTGAAAAATTAGAGTAATGAGGCCACAGTCTCAATCACAATTAGCTATTATATGACTTAAATCCACAAGTGATCACCTAGGCTTCACTAATGATTTTTTAAACATATGCAAAATGCTACATCTTGTTAGCCATTAAGTTGGTCATGTTACAAGAAATTATGCACAATAGTGAATGTGAACACAGCTTCTAACAGGTCGTTGTTTTGCCATCATGGTTTATTCACCTGTTAAGATGTGCTTACCATTAAATTACAAAAATGGTGAATTTAAGGTTGATTATTGATCAACAATATTTAATATTATTTCCTAGATGATGACTGTGAAAAGGAAAAAAAAAAAATACCTTATCTAAAGCATAAAAAAGGGCATTATGCCCAGTGGGGCCATGCGAAAGAGAAATTAAATTAAAATGCAGACTGAAATCTAAGCATGAATTGTGTCCAAATTAGTCATTTTGAGGTTTCTGTTGCTTCAGGCAATCAGTAATTGTGTCATCTTCCTCCCACACTGTGAAAGCTCTCTATGTGTTTCTTTGTATCAGGATTCTGTGGTTTCAAATTAAGTTTCTGGTTATTCTGCAAATGAGTTATATCGGCTAAGTCTGCGTGGACAGAAAACAGTGTCCTTGCAGAAACTCTCAGGAGTTAAACTGAGTTAAATTCTTATCACCTAAATGTACTGAATACTCAAGCTTTACTGACTGATGTTAAGAACAGTACCTTTCAAATCCTATTCTTCTTTGTCTAAATTTCTCCTCCTGAAACAGGAGTCACATTCTGCAGCCCTTGTTCTTCCTCAGGCAAGAAAAATTTTAATTTTGAAATTCTTTCCTTAGTGGATTTTTGAACAACAGA
Organism: Pedionomus torquatus; assembly: GCA_013398155.1. Taxonomy (NCBI): domain Eukaryota; kingdom Metazoa; phylum Chordata; class Aves; order Charadriiformes; family Pedionomidae; genus Pedionomus; species Pedionomus torquatus. The sequence goes on along the minus strand of VZRU01015662.1, from coordinate 506,683 downwards.
ATAAACAGGAACATAGCATTGCTGTCTTAACTGAAGTGTTTGGAAAGATAAAATTTAGATTAATAAAGAGTTCTTTGTGTCGTAGGTCTAGTTCTATAGTGACTTGCACAATTGTCATGGTTTCAGCCAAATTTACCAAAACCTGATTGACAGATGTTCCCCCCTCCACCCTTTGGGTAAAGAGAGGAGAGGAAGGAGTTAAAGAGATTCAAGAGTTTAGGAAAAACTAAACTACTTTAATGNTAGGGGATATGATGCGGATGGGATGGAATACCCCTGTTGGTCAGTTCTGGGTCACCTGTCCTGTCCGCTCCTTCTTGCAGGTGGGACCCTTTTACTCTTTTCCGTTTCTGACCCTCCAACAGGCAAATGACAAAAATTATCTGACCTTGGTTCTTCTAGCAATAAGTCTAAACAAGGACCTCTCTGCATACCATCACAGATGTCCCATCCCCCCCTTTTAAGGGGGGAGGGGGGAACATTTGTCAATCAGGTTTTGGTAAATTTGGCTGAAACCACGACAGATTAATTGGCGCCCAACATGGGGCAGCTCAACTGTGCTATAAACAGAGCTTTGGTAGATTACATCCCTTGGCATAATCAGGTCTTATCACTGTGAGTCGGAACAGTTCTGAACAATGTGCTGTTAATTTCAGAGTTTAGCTAGTTAGTTAGCTAGTTTAGTTAGAGGCCTAGCTAAGAAAGTAAAACTGTAAAACAGAAAATTGGTTTGTTTTACCTCAAACCAGGACATACTCCAAAGAATTACATGGTGTGCATATTGGTATACGTATTGTGTTTGCAGGTCACAGTGTTCTGAGGATGTGAGTCACGGAGGTAGAATGACTCATCATTATGGAAATCATATGAAGGTCAACTCTCCCAAGACCCATTTTACCAGCCACAAATTCACTGTCCCCTTCCCCGGCAGCAGCACAGAGTCCTCTCCCATGCCCTTTGGTGTGAGAGAAACAGAGCTGGTAAGCAGTGGGGCATGAAAGATTGGTCGTGAAACAGCATCTTTTAAGTTCATCAACTGTCCTCTGCAATGGTTAAAAAAATATCATTTGATAATATTATTTTCAATTTAATACAATCTTCAAGTCTTGTACTTTAAGAAACTTACATAAACTGCTGAATTTATTATAAGTGATCACATAAAATATTGGTATTTCAATGTGTTGCAGAACACCAGGTCAATATTACTTGTACATTCAAGCTTAAGAATATTTTCTGCTAGCTTCAAACATAATTGCTAGTTTTCAGATTTGCCTGGCTTGAGATTTCAGTGAAATTGTGTGCCAATGCTTAACACTGGCCACCCCTACAAGCTGGCAATAGATAGTAGGAAGCCAGCCAGGAACCAGTAAGCTCGGACGTGAATGTCAATGCTGTGCTGGACCAGCTCAACTCACACCTGGGTAAAACAGATAATTTTCATGGAAGCAATCCAACTCCTGGTAAAGAGTTGGGGTTGGGTTTTTTGTTGGTTTTTTTTTGTTTGTTTGTTTGGGGTTTTTTTGTGTTTTTTTTTGTTTGTGGGTTTTTTTTTTTTTTTTTTTTTTTTTTTTTAACATCAGCAGATGCCTAATAAATCTTTACACTTCTGATAAAGCTATGTGAATAGAAATATGTAGTAAGCATTTAGGACACTAGGATCACACCTTGCATCGTAATCAGACCTAGTATATTTCAGTCAGATACAACTTTAAGCTGTGTGTGAAATCTCAGTGAATGCAGGAGCTGTGGTAAGAACACCACTTAAAGTTTATCCTACAGAAAACTAGCAATGCATGACACTTACTTAATTCTGCTGTCAACTCTTTACATAAATAAAGAGTAATTAGATTACTCTTTATTAATCTAAATTTTATCTTTTCCATATTCTTAAACCATCTTTACAAGATTAGGTTATTTTTTAAGGGACAAAAGCTCAACAACCTTATTGCACAGCAGAGGTTTTGTACTTTACATCATTTCTTCAATAAATATTCTTTGGTTTACCACACTGGCATAGCCAATATTCTGAAACTAATTCTGCATTATTATGATGAGAACAGGGGCTGGGAAAAGAGAAACTAGAGCTAATGCATGAGAAATAAACAACTGGAAAATAGTAGTTAGAGCCCAGGATTTGCAAAACAGAAGTTTCCACAATCCCCATCATATAAGTCATCACTTAAAAAAGCTTGATGTTTGGAAAGTTGTATTTTCATTGTTAAAGTGATAGGTTCTGGTAGCTTAATGATGATAATCTAGGCACTTCAGGCAACAGTTATGAACACCTAAGTTGGGTGTCCACTTTAGGAGCCCTGTCTCTTTACATAAACACTGAAGAGAGTGAGACTTCTCAAAGATACATGTAAGAACATTTAGACTACGTCTTTATCCTTCATTAATAATACAAACCTGGAATGAAGTTACATGATGTGAACAGCCCTCATGGATGAAATCTTTCAAAAATAGAGTCATACATTTGCTCTTCAATAACTGTAGTCATTAACACAGAAGACAGTATTTAAGATGCACAGAAACTTTTCAACTTTGGACTTGCAAGATTTTACAGAAATTTTACAGATTTCTATTCACACAAAAAAAGTAAATAAGAGCTAGATGTTCCTCTTCTCCCTGCATAGTGATATACTAATTCAGTAGGCTCATCTACACCTTTAGATCTTTACAAAGTACCACACTCAGCATGGCCCAGGAGACAAAATCTGGTCCCACGTATATCATTTTCATACAGTTGGGTCATACAGAAAGTTCTCCCAAATAAAATCACTCTGATTTGCCATAAGAAAAAAAACAAACCAAACCAAAACAAAGAAAAAACCCAAACAAACAAAAAAACATTCCCAGGACTTATCATTCATAGAAGGCTGCACATAGCAGACTCCAGTATTCTAGTGCACAGGATGGGAAACTTACAGATCCAACAGCTGTCCTGTAACTGAGGCATCATATAGACTGCACCACAAGCTATTTTCTTCTCTTGTGACTTAATATAATCCACACAGATCATCTGAAGCTTAGGACTGAATTTGGGCGTCCTGTAAGCAAAGACTTTTTCCAATACATTTGCACTGGCTGACATCCAAGATTTTTTTCTGTGATGCAATCATTAGCTTACAACAGCTTGATAACATGCGGATCTCAAAATCTTATTTTAACCTTGTAAGTTATATAAAAATCATTCTAGGAAACGCCTCCATGGAGAAGTACTTCAGTACATGATGCTTTGGATATAAAGGGAGCAAGAAGAGAGTCTTGCCTCAAAATGCTGCCCTGCCATTCATAACAACTATGGTTGGTGACTTTGCACAAAAAAGAAACAACCACCAGCAAGTCAGGTGTGCCTAGGATTTTAGGCCTAGCACATTCAAGAGCTGAAGCAATAAGCAGCATTTAGGAAGAACTGTACATAAGGAGTCCTTTTCACTCTTAATTTACAGATGACTCTCAATATGGAAAGGCTATAACTGTAATAATTGCCTAGCTTGCCATCATTACTGAAAGCAGAAGACAGGATGCACAAGAAGGTTGATTGGGTAACAGTCTGCTCAAGAGATGCACTCAGAAGCCTGAGTGAAAAGTCATTTTGTAAATGGCTCCTAGTGAAGAAAGAGAACACAGTGCATAAAAAAATGACCAGGAGCTGCAAGCAATAAGCAGAAACTGTCATAGAAACTTCATGGAAGCAAATTTTTTTTTTCCAGAGGCAAAACATGAGTGACGGTCAATGTAATTGTAAAATACTGAAGGACTTCTGAGGGTGCAGAAATCTCACAAAAATGTCACTGGTACCACGAGTGAGAAAATTTGTTTCTTAGCTGGCTCCAAGCCACATAGTATTTACAGGCACTCTAGACTTCAGAGGCATCTGATGGTAGAACAGACATGGTGAGGAGTGCCACCTTACACTATAAGAATATCTTTGGTCACTGGAGGGCTGACTGCAGTTTTTGGACCTGGTCAATTCAGAGCTTCTGGGATTCTTGTAGAGCTTCTCTACAGACATCCACAGCCCAGAAGTGGCAGAGCTGTTGGACTGGTTACTGACTTGCACAAAAGAAGCAGTACTTGGGTGGTTGGGCTGAAGAAATAGTGCTTAATACTAAACTTCTGTCACTGACAAGAGAAGTACAGCTTACCTTGTGTGCTTTCTTTCACAGTAAATTGTTCTGTGTTGTTACAGCATTAACATATCAAATCAAGGTGTTCTGGTAAGGGATTTGATCCAAATCATGGGAATCCCTGGGGCACTAATAGAATAAAGTGTTTTCTGGATAATACTTATGCAATAACCTTGCACACAGGGTGACAAGGAGGACATTCTCTCATGACTCTCATTCTGAGCAAGGACTCAATAGTTAGACAATAAATTATCGTGCAAGTACATCTGCACAGTTAAGAACCACTTGTTGAAACTGGGCCTGCTATTTGCAGAACATTGATTCAAGCTAGATGAAGGATTCAACTCCGAGATAAAGGAATGACTAGGAGAAAGTGCAGCTAAGAAAGAGGTAGTCATGAGGAGAGAGTACAAAGGGGCTGGTGGTTTAGAGCTTCTTAGACAGAACTCAAAAGTAGTGGAGCAACACAAAAATAAAAAAAATCTAGGAACAGACCCAGCAGAAATGTCCATAGAAAGCAGTGAAAGGAAGCAAATAGAGCAGTTATTTTGTACATTGTGTTGTCCAGGTATAATCATAAAATCATAAAATGGCTAGAGTTGGAAGGGACCTTAAAGATCATTGAGATCCAACCCCCTCTGCCATGGGCAGGGACACTTCCCACTTAGAGCAGGTTGATCAAAGCCCCATCCAGCCTGGCCTTAAACACCTCCGGGGATGGGGCATCCAGAACTTCTCTGGGCAGCCTGTTCCAGTGTCTCACCACACACACAGGGAAGAATTTCTTCCTAATATCCAATCTAAATCTCCCCGATCTCCCCGGAGCCTTCTCTTCTCCAGGCTGAACAGCCCCAGCTCCCTCAGCCTGTCCTCATAGGAGAGGTGCTCCATCCCTCTAATCATCTTCGTAACCCTCCACTGGACCTGTTCCAACAGTTCTATGTCATTTCTGTGTTGAGGACTTGAGCTGGACCCAGTACTCCAGTGGGATCTCACAAGCGCAGAGTAGAGGGGCAGAATCACCTCCTGTGACACTTCTTTTGATGCAGAATACAGTTGGTTTTCTGGGCTGCCAGTGCATGTTGAGCTTCTCATCCATGAGAACTCCCAAGTCCTTCTCCTCAGGGCTGCTCTCCAGCCATTTTCTGTATTTGGCTGCACTTGGCTTGGTTGAACTTCATGCCATTTGCATTAGCCCACCTCTCAAGCCTGTCCAGGTCCTTCTGGATGGCATCCCTTCCCTCCAGCATGTCAACTGCACCACCAAGCTTGGTGTTGTCAGCAAACTTGATGAGGGTGCATTCAATCCCACTGTCCATGTCTCCGACAAAGATGTTAAATAGCACAGATCTCAGTACTGACCCTTGTGGGACACCACTCATCACCATCCGCCACTTGGACATTGAACTGTTGACCACAACCCTTTGAGTGCGGTCATTCAGCCAGTTCCTTATCCACTGAGTTGTCCATCCATCAAACCCATGACTTTCCAGTTTGGAGACTAGGAGGATGTCATGGGGGACAGTGTTGAACGCTTTGCATAACTCCAGGTAGATGACATCCATTGCTTTGCCTTTATCCACCAAGTTTGTGGCAGTATCATAGGCCATCAAATTTGTCAGACAGGATTTGCCCTTGGTGAAGTCATGTTGTCTGTCTCCAATCACCTCCCTATTTTCCATGTGCCTTAGCAGAGATGCCAGGAGGACCTGCTCCATGAAGGAGTGAAGATCTGGGCGCGTATATATATATATATATATATGAAGATCTGGGCACATATGATAAGGAGCAGCAGTGAAGTGATTCATGAAATATTGCTGGAATCCCACTCCCATTGGATTTTCTAGCATATCACATAGTAGTTAAAAATAAATTAAATTTCATGCCAGAGAATGGGTTGGAGAAACAATCACCATGACTATACACACTTGTAGTTGTATCATATATCTAATAGAGACATGAAGGGACATAAAGATTTCTGTTTAAAAAGTCTTCATTCACAGAAATGCCAGGATTATCCACTTTAACATACTAGAGACACTTTGGAAAAGCAGTAAAGTGCAGAATACATTCACTTCTAGTTTGTCCAATACATGGACATCCTTCAAATTGAATTATTATTCAGAGATGGACGGGGGATGAGAAAAAACTTTTGTGATAACCTATGGATTGCTTCAGTGGTGCAGAATTCCTTTTAGACTCTTGAATGCACCAGGGACATTTCAGATGTTTTTGAAGAGTATAACCCAAGTTCTGAGGATCAAAAAACACATCCTTAAATGACTTCATCTGTTCCCATAAAACATGGATGGAACATCTGGTAGAAGTGGAAAGTACTCCAAAACCTTTTAAGAGCCAGGGTTTAAATTTGTAAGAAATAATGCTCATTTACAAAGGATCACACAATTTTCCTGGGAAAAAAAAAGTCAGTGATGGTGGGCTGCGGTCTTGTGTCAAAAAACATGGAGAGTAAAATAATGGAAAGTTCCTACATATGTGAGAAGGGCACAGTGACTTCTGCAGCAGCTGTGCACAAAATTTTTACAGAGCAGAAAATACAAGTTACTATTCTGAACTGAGAAATAGTCAAAAGATTAATCCTGAAGGAGGGAGGGAAGGACTTCTAAATTATACTGTGCCAGAATCATCCCAACTACTTGCCATAGACCTGTGATAAGTTCAAGTTTTCTGTTAAATTTGTACTTTGAAAAAATATTTTAAAAGGTCAAGTTCAGCAGGCACAAAACAAAAATTGTCAAAGGCCAAAAATTGTAGAACCACAGAGGTTCTTTAATTAGAGACCCAATGAAGTTATATGATAACTATAGACATCCTCCATTTTGGTCATAAATTTACTTAGCTAGATACAGAACTCACAGGTACAAAGACCAGCTTCTGGAGTGACTCCAAGGATGTTTATGAATTCACAAGGTGCCTAAACATGCATTCAAATAACACTACAGTGTTATTTCACAGCTGGAAAGTGAAAAGTAGTTATTCAGATTCAGCTATAGACCTAGTGAGAGTACCTTCATCCCTAACTTAGGATTACTTCTAAGAATGACAGCTACTTTGTAAAGTGGCTTTTGAACACCACTGGGGGATGGCTTTTGGCTGACCAAGTCAGACATGCTGCCTGAGCTGCTATACTTGCCTCCTTTAAAGGACATCCACAAAGCAAATGTAAACAGTCAAAGAATTTCAAGATAGGGCACATCAGTCTCAATTCAGCTACAGGCTAAACCTATAATTAAATGCTGAACCTGACTGAGCAGATGATTATGACTGCATGTGGCAGATGGTAGACTATGTAAATTCCTAAGGGTTTCAGAAAAAAAAATCAGTTTGAAAAATAAATTTCTACTAATTATTAAAACAATTAAAGTCAGTTAAAAAGTCATCCATTACCATTAATTCCTTAAAAAAAAAGATAGCGTAAGGCAAGCTGAGGGCATGGAAGTCAATGAGTCATGTAAGCTGTGAATAAAAAGTTTGCCAGGAGCCTTAAGATATCACAGTTCCCATCCTACATCGTTTACACAAGAAGTTTGCCTAATTTACTCTTAAAGATGTCCAGCAATGAAGAATTTCCACTTTAACAAAGCAGCCTCTTATCAGCTTTATTTATCAGTATTGTTAAAAGCTTTTCTTCTCATATAACACTTTTTATTGTGTTACACTCACTATTATCTTAGCCACTTTTGACTTTACAAACAGATTTTTTTTTTTCAATTTCCCAATTTTAAGACCAATGAAATAGCTCCATTTACTACACAACTTTACAAATATCAAAAATATATTTTTTTCACGTTAATTAACAATTAACATTTAATTTCTTATCATAACCTATGTCCCACTGTCATTAAAGCTACAGAAGCCAAAGTGAGTAAAGACAAAGTCAGACATTGAAAAATACTGTATCTGTGCTACAGACTGGTCAATACTAGTAATTTATTATTAATGTAGAGAAAGAATTTACATAGATGATATCTGTCCCTGTTGAAAATCAGTGCCAGAACTGCCATAGGTTTCCTTAGGGCTAGGATTTCAATAAGGGGGATGTATTGCCCTGTCAATGACTTGATTTAAACAAAGGGTCATCTTCCAAGATGACCCTTCCAAGAAAACCTTCTTCCCTCTCCATCTTTTTTTTTTTTTTTTTAAGAAGTGATTCTTCTGTGTGTATTATTTTCCTGCTTTTGCCTTTTTCAGGTTTTTCAATTACATATAAGTTCTCCAGTGGGCCTACATTTTCCCTAGTCGTCCTTTTTCTATTGATATACTGAAATAACTTCTTCTTTACCTGTAGTGACCCACCTCAGCTCTGCTTGAGCTTTGGCCTGTCCAATTTTTCCCCTGCATAGCTTCCTTACATCTTGGTACTGCTCATGAGTTACCAACCCCCTTTTCCAGAGTTCATAAACTTTCCTTTTATTCCTGAGGTCCAGCCAAAGCTCTCTATTTAGCCAGGCTGGTCTTCTTCCCCATCAGCTTGTTTTACGGAACCTGAGGATGGACTTCTCTTGTGCTTTTAAAGTACTTCCTTGAGGTATGACCAGCCTTTCTGGGCACCTATGCCCTTCAGGACTGTCTCCCAAGGGACACTCTCAGCCGTGTTCCTAAGCAGGCCAAAGTCTGCCATTTGGAAGTCCAAGGTGGCAGTTCTACTGGCTCCCCACCTTGTTTCTCCAAGAATTGAAAACTCTACGATTTCATGATTGCTCTGCCCAGGTCAACCTCCAACTTTTAAATCCCCCACAAGACCTTCTTTGTTAACAAGCAGCAGGTCAAGTAGGGCACTTTCCCTGGTTGGCTCTCTCACCAGCTGTGTTAGGGAGTTGTCTTCCACACACTACAAGAACCTCCAGGACTGTTCTCTCTCTTCTGTGTTGGTTTTCCAGCAGACATCTGGGAAGTTGAAGTCTCCCATGAGAACGGGGGTGAGTGATCATGAGACCTCTGCCAGCACTTTATAGAATCTCTCTTCAACCTCTACATCCTGGTTTGGAGTCTGTAACAAACTCCCACCCTGATGTCTGCCTTATCAGCCTTCCCCTTGATTCTTACCCATAAACTCTCAACACAGTTATTCACATTAAGTTCCTGACATTCAAAACTGTCCCTAACATAGAGGGCCACCCCATTGCCTCTCTTTCCTTGCCTATCTCTTATGAAAAGTCAGTAGCGATTGATCGCAGCAGTCCAGTTACATGAGCTGTCCCACCACATTTCTGTGATGGTGACTATATCATCATTTTCCTGCTGTACAATGGCCTCCAGCACCTCCCGTTTGTTATGCATGCTATGTGCATTTGTGTAGATGCACTTCAGCTGGGCTAGCTGTCCTGCCACTTTTTTGGGAAGATGAGCTCCATATCCCACCTGACCATGCTCAGACCCTTCTGAAGTTGCCAGCCTATTACTACCCCTCATGCCTTTGTACTTCATGGATCACCATCCCCCACCTCCACTGAGACAATGGACTGCAAGACCTTGCTAGTACTTTCACCCATGGGCACTGGCATGCTATTCCAGGCTCCACTTTAGTAATCCTGTTTCATCCCCATCCCCCTTCAATGAGCCCTGATAATTCTTCTCCCAGGATCCTTCATATATTTACTTTCTACTGAAAATGCATATCTATAACTTTATGTCAAACAAGTATAACTCTTGAATTCCAGTACAATAGATAATAGTACTGGGAATTATTCACAGTTTACAATGTTTTCCAGTAGAATATTTTGTAACTTTTTATTCTTATTCCATAATTCTAATACTTCATATTTATTGCACAGTTTTTATTAAGCTCCTCTTGTCAGCTTCAAGAAACAGCCCATCTAAATTAATTTTATACTGAATACTTCTATTCCTAACAATTTGTCAACCATTCACTTACCATAATTTAGTCAAGATGAAGACAAATGTCAGGGTGCAATAAACAAGGGAATAACTATATTACAAAAATTAGATAACGGAGGTTTTTGTCAAAGGATGCTATAAATTTAATTTCATCATAAATGTTCTAGGCGAGTATAAGATTCAGTGGGTATTTTTAACACAGATACCTGGAACAACTCCATGATAGACTTGTGGCATCTCCAGGAATGGCAATTTTTCCTGCTCAGTCTGCCTAACACACACAAATTCCCAGTAAGTAGATGGATTATTCCCCCTCTTCTAGCTCTTTCTAGACCTAAAATGTGAACATGGAGACAGGAAAACATGGAAAGTAAACGGGAGGTAAGTAAGAAAAAAAAATCAGGAGTGAGTATATAAAATGGAATTGTATTTGAGGAAATACAGGCTCCTGAAATGATGCACTGACTCAGTGCAGCAAGGCTTCCCTGGCTCCCCAGTGGCTCGCTGCAACATCGTGATGATTTTCTGACTCCTTTTCAAGTCTGCTGGACCCTGGATAGTCCAGAGAACAAGCATAAATTTTCATTCCAATTCTGTAGTTTTGAGTGCTACTGCTTGAATTATAATCAAGTCCATCCTGCTATTACACAAGGCTCAGTAATAAACTGGTGTAATAAAATTGTGACTTTAGCATAAAATCTGATCCCAATGTCTTTGGGAACTCAACTTCTGGAAACTTAGGAAGTGAAGCAACTATAATACTTTCCTTCAGGATCAACAGATATTAATTGTCATCATGACTGATTATTGCTCTTTGGCATACAAGAAGAATATGACAGATGACACTTTGTGTGACACTGAATTGTTTTTCCCTTGGTAGTGCGTGCATCACGGTAAATTGGCATCAAACAATTAAAAGGATGGTAGTTGAGAAGCCAAAATTCAGTTGAAGAAACTTCAAAAAATATGGGTTAAAATGAACCTTAGAAAAGAACAGAGGTGAGAAGGACCTTCTTTTTGAAAGGGTGTAATTTTGCATTGCTATACACTGATTTCTACCTTAACCCAATGAAAGGAAAGGGATTGTTTTGCATAGGAGCTATTAAAAATAACCCACCCAAACACCAAAATGTTGTTATGAATGAGCCAAATGAAGATGACTACAGTTGCAACTTCTCAGCAGCCCCAAAAGGAGGGAGGGCAGACAAGATGCCAAGGTGAGACTACAGGGTGAGTCATCCCAGGGTTCATTTACTGAAAGGTCAGTGGGGAACAGGACAGGGACCAACCAGCATTACTCAGTTGCTCTGTGAGTGAACATTTCCCACAATTTTTTCTCTGATTCCAGCATGTCCTTCTACTCAACATTTTTTATTTGGAAAATTCAAACAATTTCCTTGGAAACTGTATATGCTTAAGTTACTAGAAGCAGTTTTGTAAGCCATTGCACAACCAAAACCCATGTCAGTATCATACAATGTCACTAAGACCCTCATGTTTCCTGGGCTAACAGCATTACCCCATGAGTACTTTGTACAGTTTCTGGAATTACTTGACTAAATTTTCTCTTAAGTTCTTGCTGATTCTTTAAATAGTGAAGGGAATGAAAAGAAAAATAGCACAGAGGGCAGTAAAGATAATTATGCGTGTTCCACAAATAAAAAACATTTCCATCCCAATAACTGAGAGTAGTGCACCTTAAAATCTAATTTCCCTTACTACAGAAAACAAGGGTGAAAAATAAATGTTTGACTATTTGATATTTAATTCCAGTAGCACACGCCAAGCACCCCCAGCTAGATGTTTGGAATTTAAAAAAAAAAAAAAAGTAAAATCTAAACCACAATACCAGACTATCTGAGCTCTCTTCTTGGATATTTAAATGTTATCAAGCAAGCGTCGTTTCTTTATTTTTAAGTCTGTTAAGTTGTTATGCTCCTTTTATTTCAAGTAAACTTTGTGATGAGCATTTTATACACCATCAAAATTAAATATTGACAAGACATGCTTGGAGTTAATTTTCTGAGGTGTTTTAGTTATATTCTAATTTCCATTCAGATTTTAAAGTTGAGCATCTTCTAAGCGATATCCAAGAAATATGGTGACCTGATAAATGAACCTCATATTGATGTATAAATATAAAATATTAAAGTTATATCTAAAACTATTCAATAAATCTAGCAAGAATGTATGAATATATATTTCTTTTGAACAGTGTTTTGGTGCCCCCATGTCCAAACTCCCTGAACTCAGACAGGGTGGAAGAAGTTACTCCTTCACATAAATTTGGACCCGATTACTGTATAAATCTTCAGTGACTGTGCACAGCAAATTACCTTTCCTATTTTACTTCTGGCACAAAAATTGGAAAACATCTTTCTTTTCCCCACTGTACCAGGATTATTACTCTTCAGTAAAAAACACAACAAACACACTATTTGCACATATCACATCTGTTCGCAGAGTGCTTATTTTATTTACCAACTTCTACTGGTCTTCAAATATAGATAAAGGGAGTTGTGTATAAAATTCTATAGAATACAGAATTTTTTGTATTACACCATGCATGTTCAGTGGTATCATACTTTAACTTAAAAATTAGATAACATATAGCTATAAGCAACTTTGTCTAAAAGTCTATATCATGGAGGTCAAGAAAAAAATGTGAACTTCTATAGTGTTGTGTACATTTAGCAGTCATTCAAAGTAGAATAATACTGCCATAATTAGTTAAAAACTGGGCATAAGAGTCATGCCAGAACAAGATTCAACAGTTTGTTTCTTTCATCCAGTTCACTGCAGAGATTTCAAAGTGTGCTGTCGAATAGCTTTGGGCCTGATACAGCTGACCTCATTTTAGTCATTATAACTTGGCATTCATTTTCCTCTAAAGAGAGAATGCTAGAAATACACTATGGGGAACTACCCTTGTAAATAAAAAACATTCCAGATCAATCACCCTACACACAGTTAGACATAATCCTCCAGATGCTGAGCTCAACCCATTCCACCACATGCTCTGCCGACTTGCTAGGCAGCACTTTGAAAGCACTATAGTCCTCGTAGCCTCACAATAATAAAACACATAATAAAGACGTTCTTGGACATTGAGATTAATAGGACAAAAATATTCATAGGGACAAACAGTACTGCTTACTGCATCTTTCCCCTGCCCAGGCAAAAGAAATCAGGAGCACCAGAAAGAGTACAGAAAAGGGAGTTTGAAACAGGGCTGTTGGAGTGCAGAAGAACAGGGAGCAGTACAGGA
>VZRU01015662.1:475208-493384 GCA_013398155.1 Pedionomus torquatus | reverse complement strand
AAAAAAAAAAAAAACACACACAAAAAAAACCAACAGGATGTGAACCAAAAATGTATATTTTATTAAACCCTCAGGATTTCTTGGGTCAATTCTAGAATTTTGGTTCTTTACAGTGTACAGATTATTTATTCCAAACTATTTTCTGAAGAGGTGCAATGTTCAGATGTAGCAACAGGATGCGCACACACAGGGAAATCATGCTGGATCACAGTTTTCACTTTGGCTGATCTGCTGCTGATAGAATTACACATACATAGACTGTGCTTTAAATGTATTTTTAGCAGAAAAGTTTTCAAGCGTAGAACTTACCCCTTGGATCTTGGTTGCATTGAAAGCTAATTGAAGCCTATAGTCCTCTACCCCCTTTACCTCCATTTTCACCACACTCAACTAAATTTTGTGGGATACTAACCACTCCAGGGATTTTTAATCACTACTAGAATTATCAGCCTTTTAACAGGCTTGACTCTTTAAATTGGCAAATCTGCCTTGAGTTACAAACCCAGATGAGAAAAAGAGAAAGTTACTAGTAAGAATGATCAACTCACAGAGCTGGATCACCTGGGATCACCTGTACCTTGAAGAAGGATCTTTATATCTTCAGTACTAACAATTACCTTTATTTATGGCAAAACCAGAGTAAGGGAAGGTTTAAGACTCATCCTTGTATCAGTTTTCCAAAGCAGCAAGTTCTGCTCAAGGAGGGAGCAGGAGACCGGCAGCTGAGGCAGAGTGCACAGCAAAGCCTTCAGCTTCAGCATCCTCCACCAGCAATAAGAAGAAAATGATGAAGAACCAGAGCAGCCCAGGCCCTCCTCCCCTCTGAAAATGCTCTTCTGTAGTTGGTGAGGAAAAAGAAGGGATGAAATGTGGGTATGCAGAAGTCTATTTCTATTTACATACAGAAAGGGGAAAAGAGTAAAAAAAAATATATCTTTCCAATGTGTAATCTCATACATTTTTTCCAAATACTTCCAACTCAGGTAGAAGATTCATATAGTGCTATTACAAAATAGTTTATGTAGTTGCTTGATTTATACATCCCTTACGTTCATGTTTGAGTAAGATTTTTCCAATCTACTTCTGCCACCCAGTGGATAGCTCACATGAAAACTCCCCTTAGGGTTCATTTTAAAAGATGTCCCAGAAAACATGTCCTTGTCTGTGTGACTCTGAGCAGGTAGCTAATACCAGGGTCTCAGTGAGAAGCCGCCATGCATGAACTTGCTAGGGTGAATATCAGATTAAAGATCAGATCAAGGTCTGCTTGACAGAACAGGAAGAAAGAGTTGTAAAAAACTAAGTACTCTGGAACATAAATTTCAGAAGTTTGGTTTGGTTTTTAATACCATAGTACTGTCACTTTATTTTTTCCCTACCATGGTCCTTTTATTCCTCAGTTTCATATGAAGGAGAGATGAAAATATTGCTTTATCACAGTGTTAACATCAGATAAAACTCACTCATCTTTGTGTAACAGAGAAGACACTCCAGCAACAGCTGCCCAAGAACAGCCCTTCTGAAGCTAAATGATTTTTTTTTCTTCTAACAACAGCTCAAATATCAAATAAGAACACCTAGAGCCATATACTGAAGTCAACAAGATATCTAAAAGCTGTTCCTAAGGCAGCATTATCTATTCTGTTCTTTGAGCGATTAACTAAAGCAAAGCTGTATATACAATCAGGCTTGCATTAGGTTTTTCCTAACATGGAAAAATTCTGCTTTCCAACATGGAAAAGATTCTTAAGAAGGACATTTTGCATTGAAATAAAACTTAAATTCATCTTCCATCCAAAAGGCTTCTTAAAACTTGCTAAATTTCATATAAATCAATGGAACAATCCTCTCTGTTACTTTACCTTCTACCACAAGCAGCAGAGGTAAAAAGGAAAGGCATTAGAAAAGAACCTGAACAAGGTCACATTCTGAAATCATCACCTAGCTCAGCAAATGTAACTTAGTGAGCTAACCACAACAGTTGTGTGAACAAAAGAGTCTACAGGACTAGGACTCACTAACAACCTTATAATAAGTCTCTCACATAGTCCACCGTTTACATATTCAGGCAATCTATGGCCTTAAATTTTCTTCTCTAAGATGGAGAAAATAGAGACATTAAGATTAAACTAAAGCAAAAATATATATTTCTCGCTTCCATTCTTCCAAACGAGTAATAGAGAACTGCCCTTTTAAGAGAAATCATTGGTAAAGCTCTGGTCACATTGCACACCTTTCCATACAAAAGCTGAATACACTTTACACAGCTTTATTTTCACTAGCTGTTTATCATCAGCCAGTTGAACAGGTTGTGATAGTTTTGCAGGTGACCATGATTATATACCTTCAAGGTGTGTGGTGCACCTATGATAACAAATAATTTTTCATCTTACCTTCTTCAGCCAACCACCACATCAGTCATCATATGTTGTTCCTGGAATAAATGGCATTCAGTCCCAGGCAGTGCTGGCACACACAGCAGTTCACAGCAGACTATACTTTTATTAGCTGCTTCTCTAGCTTTTGCTTGACCCAGAAATACAGTTCTCCAAAACAGGTAAGATGACTTTGGAAAAGCACTGAACCACTCTCACCTGTCTCGTTAAAGCAGCTTTAACCCCCCTTGTGCTCATCAATGGCCCATCCCCTCCTGTACCTTCCTGAATCAGCTGATCCTTCCTGTCTATTTGGTCCTAGTGCTCATAACTCGGTCCCATGTCACTTACAGACCTGTGTCTCCAGTTTGCCTTGCATCCCCAAGGGGAGAGCTTATTCCCAGCTTCCTTGCTCCCTTGACAGTCTTGCTGCAGAGAAGGATGCTAATAAGCCCAGAACAGAGGGATGGCTGCTAGCAGCTCAAAAGGATTAAACCTCCATTTCCCTTTGTCCAGCAGCTTCAAGTTTATGGTTCATCAGAGAAAACCTTAACTCAAGCTGGAAGATAGCTCTAAAAAATGCAGTATCTCAGCTATCATTTCCACAGCAACAAGTCTGGCAGCCAAAACAGTAGTAGCCTTTCAACGATATGAACTTAAACCTTCCTGAACCCCACAGTCCTATTTCTCCAGATCTCCTACACTCACGTTACATTAACAAGCATGAACCACTGTTCTGCTGTTATGTAGCAAGAGATGTTGGAGAGAGTGGAGGAAGCTTGGTGAACATTTTAACCAGGGAATGACCTTTCCTTTTCTGTTCGCCGTCTTGTTCCTCAGCAGGATCACAGCAATCAGGCTGTGTGGGTTTTCAAAGGCCAACCAGAAGAGCAGCTTTGATATTCTGTATGTGACAAAGAGTAAGGAAAAGAAAGAGGGAGCCTCAGAAACTGGTAATTCAAAGAAGAATGAATTCCAACAGAGAAAAACAATCATTCTACACTCCTATATTCTATCTCCTGTGAATATCCATAGGAACATATCGTATAAACTTCATCTTATAGATAAGGAAAGAGATACCAAGAAGTAGTAATAACTTACCTAAAGGCGTAATTAGCTGGATTGTATCCGATACATTATAATCAGGAACATTAGCAGATTTTCTGCTTTTCCATGTTCTAGACTATAAAGCTCCCTCAAAATACCTCCCTCTCTTCCCCAGTACATACTGTGTTCTTCTCCCAGCTTCCCACCTCCAGGAGGGTCTGCTGAAGTCAGGGTCCTGTGAAAAGTTTTGCAGAGATGACCTTTCAAAGTGCTTGCAGGAGAAGCTAGCTCACAGCTGATACAGAGTACTGAAAAATTAATAGAGCTGAAAACATTAAACCACTTTCTTTGAGGATGCAAAAACTTTATGTTTGCCCTGTAAAGTTCAACATGTTGCTGCAAATCCGTGATTTCCCTTTAAATTATTTTTTCATTGTTTAATTTGATTCTGTAACATCAAAGTAAACTATGAATAACAGTGAAAATATGTCCAAATTTTCAATATAGAAAAGACAAACCAGCAATCTGATTCTGAATAGAGATTTTCTTTGTGAACAAGACTCTTTGAAAATGCTTTTTTCTTTACGTAAAAGGCATAGTAAAAAAAAAAATAAATTAAAAAATCTTGAAGAACAACCTCAGAGATCTGTAGAGTTTTATATAGGAACTTCCTGTTGTGGTTAGTTTTACCCATGAGAGCCAATAATGTTTGTTCTAGATAGTGAATATGTGAGAATAAGGCCCAAAGTATCTACAGGTGCCTGCTTTATTAGTGATAGTGCTTAAACTGTGACAGGTGAGAGCCGGTGGCATGGCCCTGACCATGGTTTTTTCTGCTGTGGTTGTGGAGAAGTCTCCCAGCCACAGGTAGCAGCATGATTTTGTGTAAGTAATCTGGGCAGAGATGATGTGAAGACTTTAAGGAAGTTGGGAGAGGAATGACTATTCTGCTCACAGCAAATTTGAAAAGTAAGGCTTAGAAGGACTGGAGATACAGGGGGAGATATCTCCCTGTGGAGGAATAAAGCAGAGAGTCCACAGCAGTAGTGGGCAGAGGGAAAAAAAAACAGCTCAGGAAAAACAACGGGATTAGGAAGGCAAAGACTGTTTGGAGCAAAGAAATAACATCAAGTAAAGTAATGGAAAGTTTCTTCAAAAGGGGCAAACCCAATAAATTTAAAAAAAAAAAAAAAAAAAAAGCCAAAACCGCAGACACTTAATTGGGCAGCAAGAAAACTGAGATAAAGTTATGTGCTTTGAGTTTGGCACTGTGGTCTACACCTACTGCTATGTGTGTTAGTGGGAGTCAGAGCAGGAGGGAAGAAGAGTGAAAAGTAGCGGGTCCTTTCAGTCTTAGTAAATTACTTGCAATACAGTTGGGTTATTAACATGTTATGTCTCTGTGAGATAGTAACCTAAAATTTGCAAGGTGAAACAAGGTTATTTTTGCCTATTTTCCAAACCTGGTATGTGCTCTCTTACCATTTCATTCCACTCCCAAACGAGTCCCTCTTTGACTATCTTTGGAAACCATCACTAAAATACCTCATTACCATGGTATTTAACTCAAGATTTGGAAAATAAATCTTACTTGTTTGGAGTCCATGACACTGTAGGCAGTGTTCAGCCACACAGTAACAAAGATATATGAAAAATATTTATAAGATATATGAAGGCAAAAAGAAATAGCCCAGATATTTTTTGCTGATAACTTTTTAAACCCTCCCTTTTCTTTTAGATCATGCAAGAAGGTTTTGGCTGCAGCACAGTAATGAACATAACAACCCCAATAAAAGATTTGCTTTGGAATTTACTCTTCTGTGGTATTCTTTGCTGTAGGTACTAGAAGATGCTAATCAACTGCATGTCTCTGAGATCCCTTGAGAAAGGGAAAGGTAAATTATGGTCCCTCAAGACCTTTTAGAGCAGTGGGAGATGAATACTCTGGTTATGAGTCACTGTGTGCTTTCAGAGTTGTTGAAAAGATGAATTGAAGTTTTTAAAATGTTTCATATCATTTGGGGTAGCTTTTTAGAAAAAAAAAATTAGATTATTGCTCAGCTTGTAACAGCATTGAAAATGGGTTTATCTAATCTTTTACCATAACTTCACTACCTGTTTATCTAGGTTAAAGTTAGCATAGTAATGATCTCAAGTACTTGCTTTGGCATTTTATTTTGTTTTGCAGGCTTCTAATTTCTTCTGGAGGTATTCTAGATTTGTTTTCCCAGCAGGAAAACAAATTCCCCTGATTCCTATTGAAGGAAATGGAAAACTCACTTCAGCATTAGTTCAGTGAGGATAAAATCAAGTATAACATTACACCAAAGATAGTTGTTTGTGTTCTTTATGCCTCATGTTCCATATCACTTGGTGCTTCAGCTACATTTAGATTTGTGAAATGGGCCTATTTTACTCTCCCACGATGCTTACGTTTTGCCCAGTGTACCCAGGAATATCCATATGTCCTATCAGCATGTTTCTGTATAGGGGGCAACTGCTGAGACATTTCTTCCTCATGCTGTCTGCAAAAGCTGAAGTTTGCTGTAAAAACATTCTTTCACACACTTCTAGTTATGTGAGTTGCTAAAAAAGATAGCCCCTGTAGTTAAAGAACTTTAGAAACATTAGGAAAATAAAGTAGAAACAGTTCCATCAGAAAATCCAACAGAAAAACCTCCTAAATTTCCTGTGATTATCTGGTTAACAATGTTTGGCTGTACTGCCCTCTTCTAGTATCCAGCTAAGGCTATGTTTACAGTCTAAATATTCAAGTGTGATTATTTTTAAACATGACTTTTACAAAAATAAGGAAAAATTTTACAAGAAAATGTCTGTGATCTTATCAGTTTGGATTAATTTCCTTGTAAAGTTAATTTCAGATTTAGTGAGCCAAAAAATCTTCCCTAATACATTTTCACTGTCCTGAGGAATAAATTTTCACTGGTATTTTTCCTATTCTCATCCTTGTATTTGTTACAATGATTTCCTGCTGTGTCGGCTCAATTTCATCTATCTTAGAATCATAAAATAGGATGAGTCGGAAGGGACCTTTAAAGCTTCTTCCCCTCCTGCTTCACCTATCCCTTCTGAATAGCATGTAGCAATTGGTAAGCTGCACTCCAATTATGGGATTCATCCCACCAAGTTTCAGTAATGGCAACTGAATCATAGCTTTCTAGCAACACGGTGACTTTCAGCTCCTCCTATTTGTCGCCCATGCTGTGTGCATTGGTATAAAGGCACTTCAGCTGGGCTGTCAGCCGTGTCATCTTCTTAAAAAAATACCTTAATTCCTTTGAAATATGTCACCGGTGTTTCCCTCTTGGCTCCTATTATCTCAGAAGCCCCTGGCTCACCTCCATAAGACTTTGAGTGTCCTACAGTGTAGCCAGCACATCTCAGAGCAACAGGCTGTTGGCTCTCCCTAGCCCCCTGTTCCTTTAACCTTGGCGTGTCATCCCACAGCTTACCATGGACAAGCCTGATATTATCCCACTCCCCCTTCAAGCCTAGTTTAAAGCTCTGTCAATGAGCCCTGCAACTTGTGAGCAAAGACTCTCGTCCCCCTTTCTGAGAGGTCAGCTCCATCTGATGGCAGTGTGGGGCAGTCAGAGTTGCTCTGACAATGCCTGGGCCTCATTAGCATCTCCCATGAGAGCTGCTGGCTCCTGGATGCTGGTTGCTCTCCTCCACTGCCCTGACCTTTCCCTCAAGAAAATCTCTGATGCAAGTCAAGCCAACTCTGGAGCAGGTCCCCTTGACAACTGTCAGCTGGTTGCAATTATTCTCTCCTCACACTTGGAAATGGGTCCAGCAGAGGGCCACAAAGATGATCCAAGGGATGGGGCAGCTCCCCTATGAGGACAGACTGAGAGAGTTGGGATTGTTCAGGCTGAAGAAGAGAAGGCTCCAGGAAGGCCTTATATCAACCTTCCAGTATCTAAAGGGGGCCTATAGAAGAGATGGGGAGGGACTCTTAATGAAGGAGTATAGCAATAGGACAAGGGGTAGTGGTTTTAAACTGAACAAGGGAAATTTAGATTAGCTTTTAGGAAGAAATTCTTTACTGTGAGGGTGGTGAGGTACTGGAATAAGTTCCCCAGGGAAGTTGTGGATGCCCCATCCCTGGAAGTGTTTAAGGCCAGTCTGAATGGGGCTTTGAGCAACCTGGTCTGGTGGGAGGTCCCCCTGCCCATGGAAGTTGGAACTAGA
This sequence comes from Pedionomus torquatus, assembly GCA_013398155.1. NCBI lineage: Eukaryota > Metazoa > Chordata > Aves > Charadriiformes > Pedionomidae > Pedionomus > Pedionomus torquatus. Next base: position 485,747 of record VZRU01015662.1, on the reverse strand, counting down.
TAATCTTCAAGGTCCAACATAAACCACTCCATAATTCTATTTGGTACCTTTTATGATGTTTTTGGCTCAAAAAGAACAGCAAGTCCCACAAGTGGTTCCACAGCTGGAGTGGTGCTGGGATGACCACTGGCTCCAGGAGGAGCCTGGGGTGGCTTTGGCTTCCAGTCTTCCCTGTTCTGCTTCGTCCATGGCACCTTCATAGAATTGTCCAGATTGGAAGGGACCTTTCAGATCATCTAGTTCAACCATCAACCTAACTGATAAAAAACAACAACTCATCATTAAACCATATCACTGAGTACTATGTGTCGCGGGCAGAGTGATTGACTTCACTCGTAAGAGAGAAGTAATAAACTATTTATTAAGATGAAACAGATTTAACAAAGTAGTAGTAAATGCGACAGTGTTTTACGAGGGTCGATGCCAAGGTACACTTGTGTATTTACTGCACAGAGGACAGGGTCAGACAAACTGTCAGGGAGACCCTCCCGTTGAGTCACGAGGTTCAGAAAGGACCCCCTTGCTTTCTAAACTCCTTCTCAGAGAGGAGTCTAGGTGCGGCTGGATCCAATCCTAGTCCCAGACTTGGTCAACGGTTTATGTCTAAAGGATTATATAAATGTGTGCACAATCAATCCTTTCTGTTACTTAGCTAAGATTTCAAAGTTTTAGCATGCCATTAGTCACTTACCGAGAATCTGTTGCGGCAAGGAATCTCTCAACCTCGAGGAGTAACCTTAAGCGAGCGTCCTCACAAAAGGGGAGATCCTGGTGTGCAGCCCGCTGCCAAACCGGAGAGCTCAAAGGGCTCTTGGGCTGTCTGCTATTTATACAGTAAGATAATTGACCTATAGTCATATTTCATGGGCCCCAGTTCAGACAGTGTTTTGACTGTGTTACCAGTCATCCCCCACAGTCCGGGTACAATTTATGTTCTGATGGCCAAGGCCTAAGCATGGAGGGGGGGAAGGAGGGAAGAACAGGGAGAGCATACCGCCACACTATGTCAACCCATCTTTTAAATACCTCTAGGGATGGTGCCTCAACCACTTCCCTGGGCAGCTCATTCCAACACTTAGTAATCATTTCAGTGTAAAAAAATTTCCTGATATCCAATCTGAACCTCCTCTGGTGCAACTTGAAGCCATTTCCTCTTGTCCTATTACCTGTGACTTGGGAGAAGAGACCAACCCCTGCCTCTCTACAGCCTCCGTTCAGGTAGTTGTAGAGAGCAATAAGGTCTCCCCTCAGCCTCCTCTTCTCCAGGCTGAACACCCCAGCTCCCTCAGATTCTCCTCATAAGGCTTATTCTCCTGACCCCTTCAAGTTTGCGCAGTTTTTTCTCCCCTTTCCTAAACAAATAAGTCATTTGTAGTAACATATTGCATATTATGGCTTGCCATAACACCATCAGAACAATTGTTTAGCTCTTTCTGGTTTTATTCAATTGCTTTTTGCAGGGAGTTCACATTAGATGAACTTCATTGAGGTCCAAGCAACCTGCAAATTAGTCATCATGATGATGAAAGTAGTGGAGAACCACTGATATTTTCTTCAGAACTCTTTGCTGTACAAAATGAAAAATATAATCTATATCTGTGGGTGGCAAAAAAGCCACAGGACAATAGCAAATGTGAATAGCTAGTAAAAGTTATAGGCACGAAAACAGTTAAAACAATGTTTTGAGCTAATTTCCTTTCAAGCAAGCAAACTATCTTTTAATCTCTTTTACCATATATACCGGAAAGGCCAAATTTGGTCTAGGTCACCAATTTAAGTAAAATAATCTTCTCTGCAATTCTTTTCATTCTAGTTTTCAACTTACACTTTAAGCCTTGCCTTAGGGCACTGACAGCAGAGTACAAGTGGTCAGTGCCAGCACCGTGTTACTCATGCAATTACCAGTTATTATTAATAACTGTAATTAAATAATTACAGTTATTTTCAAAGTGCAGAGATCTGAAGCTTGATGAACCTCTGTTCCCTTCTTACCATTGGAAAGCAAAAAATAAAGGAAGTTCTCCAGTGATTTACACCCAGATTCTGTTTGATTCCTATATATGTCTGCCCAGCAGTGAGAGGAGCCAGAAGGCTTCCTCTCCATTGCAGGGAGAATAAAAGAGCAAGGAACAAATCACAACCCTGGTGTATAGGTACCATTTCTGTTCCATAGAATTATTTTAGGAAGTGGGAGTGACTAATGGTGGGTGTAGGAGCTCTGTCGGACCTCAGACCCAGCCAGTAGCACTGATCTGCACTTCGTTGGACACTGTTAAGGGCAGTGGCAGCGAGAACACCCAGCTTTGCCATACTTCAGGAACATTGTTTGCAGCTGAGTAATATGCCACAGCACACACATCGTGGTACAGGTTGCTCATCAAGAGTACAAAGCAATCACAGCAACACTGAAAGATTTCTCCCAAGAAGGGATAATTAAAAAAAATATAATATTTTCAACATTGTCTTCTGTATTTTACAGGAGTTTTTTACGTACCAACACACACATATACACTTAGAAATTGGCTATGTTTCCAACTAACTGCTAATTTATTTTTCCATAGCTGTTTACCTCTGAAATAGATTTCCTCTCCACTTCAACCTTAATTGCCCTGTGCTGACTGTACTGTAATAATAAAAAAAAGAAATCAGAGAAACATCTAATCTTCAATTAGACATGAAAAAACTGTCTCTCTCAGTATCTTCTGTCCATGGCATCCTGGTAGCCCTGCATAACCTGCAGAAAGCAGGAAATAATTATTATGCTACTTATATTTCTTAGCTGCTTGATGGGTATCCATGTTAAGTTAAATCCCAAGTGTTGCATACATTCATGCTGATTGCAAAACTGAATTACTTCATTTCACATAATTAGTAAAAATTTAAACTCACTACTGCCTCTGTGGGAGACTTGTAAGTCATGGACTTCCCGGAATTGCTGTTGTTCCTTTTGGACCAACTGTTCCCTGTTCAGGATCATATTTGGGAATCTGTCTCACGTCTGTGACCACCAGCCACCAAAGGAGGAAAACAAGAAAGTTTTACCTAAGCACCTTTTGTTGTGTATTTGTTTCAGTGGCTTTGGTGGTCCATATCACAATGCCAGCCAACATACAAACAACAGTTAGCATTTCCTTTTTGCCATTCATCTCTCCATTTCTCCTAGAGCACATTCAGCTCTAAGAAGAGCTGACCCTAAGAGAACTTTCCAAAGCCAGTGATCATCTCCCCACCTAGAGTATGCCATCAGCCAGATCCACAAAGATCCCAGCCAAACAACTAATTATTCTGTATCTGTTAACCCATATGCACATATGCTAATATCCACTGAAAATTCAAAACTAATAATAACAAAGAAGTGTATACTAATGCATGCCTTTGGTGAAAATGAACCAGACTATTCAGAACAGACAACCCCAAACAGATCACAGAACAAAAACCTCTGTAAGTCATGTCTGTAATTTTTGTCATGTTTAAAAATCATGAAGAAACATAAACATCTGTTCAGGAAAAAATAAGCAACCGAACATATGACAAATGCAAATTAGTTCTTTCTCCAGCTGCCACAGGAGAGGAATCTATCCAGAGCGTTTGCAGATCTGCAACCCTCTACCACGAGCAACAGGACAGGCCTCCCTGGTGTGATGTACAGTGGCAAATTTCAGCTTTTAAAGACTAAGGTAAAAGTAACCAGAACTTACTTGCTAATGATCCTGTTTAGGATCCTGAAATGCCAGGTGGAAATAAAGATGCAGTTACTCTTGGATCTTCCATCAGTGTGAATCAGAGCTTCCCTAGGAAGAACAGTCTGTTGGTCTTCTGTCAGAGTTTGTAGGCTTGAGGATAAAATGACAGACATGTTCTGAGTCACTTTCTAATTTACATTAACAACAGAGAATACTTTGGCTTCTTTCCTTGCTCTTCCATGAGCTGTCAAAATAAATTTCATTAAGAGAACTATTTAGTTCATAATCAAATAAGGAAAAGTTGGCTCTGAAAGAAAAGCCTCCAAGACTGTGCAAAGCTCTGCTTAGTCATTGAAAGAAGGTGTTTCCAGTCTTCTTTAGCATCTGCACATCCTTAGCATGGATGTACACCCTTTCCTAGTCACCCAGAGCTCTATGGGTGCATAACGATTTCTGTGTCAGTTATTTTTTAAGTAATTTTCACCATAGAGAAGAGAAGATGCTGTCAGAAGCCCAGTGAAGCCTTCCTCCTTTATGTTTTTCTGTTTATGAGAGGCAAGAAATCCTCTTTCCACTGGAACAACTCCAGCCTCAGCCATAGAAAATGGTGCACTTCTCTTGCCCTCTAGAAGGGAAAAACAGAACAGCAAAGTTATTGTGGCAGTTTCTGTGCTTTGTATGACCACAACAGCATGACGTAAAAGAGTACCACAGAAGCCGTGACAGGGTCTAGCTTCTGCAGCTGGGACAGCCAGATCCCTGTTTTCAAATTCATTCCCTCCCTGCCCCTTCTCAGCCTTTCCCATTCCCACTGCCCTTTGGAGGAAACAAATTTTGTGCCAGATTTGCATAAAGCATTAACAATGTGTATGTCCTATAGCTATAAACACAGTTAGCTAGTAAACAAGGCCAATCAGCCTCCGCCTTTGGTTGCTAAGCTGTATAAAGGATTTGGTGGGGCTGGGTTGTATTCCATTTGTATAGAATACAAACTTTTAAATCAAATTTAAGAATTCAGATTTTGATTCTAGAAAACTATCCTTAAGGGAGCAATCAGTGAGACTGCAACAACAAGCAGATGAGGGACCATGGAATATGTTACTTAATGGTTAAATTATTTACTTTAGGAACTTATTTACTAACAGCAAGTTTTGAACAGTGAGCAATTCCTTACTCTGTAAAATCTGTGAAATACATACAGGTTTGGAAAGAAGAGGGAGAATATGCTGCAATACCAAAAGGAAGCATTGTGATCACCCACTGGAACTTTCCAATGCTGACCACTCAAGTTTCTGCAACAAGTTCTGACCAACTTCCTACACCTGATTTGGTAAATGCAATCAGTGTCATTTTAAAAACTTATAAAAGTGAAGGAAGGACTACTGCATGCTTTTTTGAACTTTTTCCTTAGCAGCAAAGATTACTAATAAGTGGAAAAATGGAACAAAGCAAGTAAAGCTAATTTGTGCTTTAATCACCACTACAGAAGGTTCTTCTTAATATAATGAACCAACAGCCCCATTTAAACCTTCTTCAGACAGCACATGTTTGTCCACTACAGTAATTAAAATTGTATTTAGATGCTCACCATGTGACACCTTAACAGGAGTAGAAAACGGTCATCAGCACTTCACACGTACAGCATGTTGGCACTGCTGGAAGCAATGTCTCCAAGAATAGAAGTGCTCAGGTCCTGGTCTTTAACTCCTCACCCTTCCAAGAGCACCATAGCCCACTGCAGTGGAGCACCACACAATCATGGGGCAGAAACTCTTGAACAAGCACAGGGTCAAGTTGGTAAATCCACTTGGTGCAGTGTTGCACTGTGTAGATTTAAGAACTCAGGTTCATAGCAGCAGACAGGAGTCGTATAGTGCTGCTTCCAAACAGGTGCTTTTCCCCACAAAACCAGTCAATCAGCTTGCATACAGCCAACTCAGATGCCACTCTGAACTTCAGATACCTCTGTGTTGCTCTGCAGCTACATGCACATTCTGCACTCCCTCAGCACTGTAACTGTTATATTTTGCTTCCACTGTTATAAACAGTTGCCTTATGTTTTCAGCTAGAAACAGGTTGTTTGGTAGCATACTGGCTTTTGAGCTACCTAATATCTATGTAGGATTTTCCTGGTAGAAATACACTCATGTAGGTATAAACACATGTGTGTGTGTGTACATATATGTGTGTACATATCTGTACAAACACATATATATGTAAGAGACACACATGCAAGTATGCATATACTGCCTGCATTGGGAAACCCAGCACTGGTGAGCAGTATAAACGTGCTGGCCCAGAGAGACTCTGAGCTCCACAGAGTCTGTTCTTTAAGTTCAAATCAGGAGCTTTTCACATCTGACACATGCAAAGTGATCTGAGCTCACAGCAACAGTGATGCAGTGACTTTGCAGGAATTTCCACTAACTTGCAGGTATCAAAAAGTCACAGAAAAATATTTTTTAAAAGTCTTTTAGTTCTGACTACAGTAAGTGTGGTCTTCAAAAAGGAGGATATGTCTGAATGAACTTGGATATTATTTGCTTTAATTAGAAGTTACTCTTTGTGTATGGATTTAACAAGACCTACATTACATACTAAAATAGAGTATTGCTGGATGGATGCCATCAAATTTTAGTATACATTATTGCTTTGTAGTGAACATTATACATTTTGCTTTGAAGTTTTAGACTTTATAGCTTGGAATCCCCAAATTGCCATAAACTCAATTTCTCTCAATTTTCCTGCCACGGGACTAGTATGTTCAAATTTGTTTCTCAGTTCTGAAACCAGACTTAGTGATCCCTGCAGTGGTAGGGAAACTTGCTGCAAAACAACTGAAGGGCAGTTTAGTATGTTTTGTGACCTCTGATCCTTGCATATCCCCACTGTAATAAGCCATTCAGCCCATACTTTCCTTCCATGTCTTCTGCTACCATTCACATGGTTTGGTACATGGGAACAAGTGGCACAAGCTGCAGCTGGTCCAGACCTCTGGTAGGGCATAGTGAGTATCTCTTATCTGATCAGCCTGTTGCTGCCAGGAAGAAGAGATCAAGCTTCTTGTAGGACACAAGTCATAAAGTCAACCTTCTCTCCCTTTGGTTTAGGTTATCCTCAATTTCCAAGTCTTCCAGACACTCCCTGAAGGGCAAAATTGTTATTCATGCTAACAGCTGCTTTCAGTGATAACAATTTTATGACTCTGTTGTAATTGAAGATGATGACATTCTGTTACACATATTTCAACTCTAGATTCTAACAATACACTTAAACTATGGAAGACACACAAAGGTACTACTGGGAGAGGACAAAGAGCTATCCCCCTTTGAAAGAGAAACTCATTCCTAATACAGGAATGAAAGGACCGCAGCATTAACCAGCTAGCCAGAAAAATTAATGGGTTTTATTTTACCAATTTCATATAATTTTCCAACCAATTACATAACTTCAAGCTTTGCTATGGGTTTCTTACACTAAAGCATATTGTATAGTTCTGTGGGCTTTAAAGAAGCTATGCAAAGGAAACATCTAAAGATGTGGGTTTATATTATTGCTAAAAGAAGGTTGTTCTCCTCCCTCATGCTTTTATATTTCACCATTCACAAAGTATCCAGATAAAGATTTTTATTAAAAAGTGACATAGCTCCTTGTCAAGGTACACATTTTATCTTTAAAAGCTACCATAGATGAACATATAGCTTGTTTCGCTCTCCCATGTGTCAGACTTTTGAAAGCACACATCATAGAAAGTAAAATCTTTTCCATGCAACATGTAAACTTTTGAGACCTTAAACACCAACCTGAAGGAAAAAAAAAAAAAAGTTATTTATGAAGGAAATAAAACAAAAAACTAATCAGAGACTGTATGAATATAAAAATCTACTAAAATTGTACAATTGCACCAGAACTCTAATACTTCCATAATCTTCTGGATGTCCCAGAACTCCACTAACAGGAAATAGTTGTATTGTTTCATGTTAAGTGAATTTCTTCTTGTTGAGTATTTTTAAATGTCTGCCCTGAAATGCAGTGATTTCAGTTCACGCTTACACTCTGAGGCAGAACATTTTTCAGTTTTACCCTGTTGCTCCAGTCCTAGAAGACATGGAGGTATGTGCAGAGAAGATGCTTCCATTAGTAACCCCAGTAGTGATTCCTTCCGCAGCCTATATCCAACATAATGCCTGGGGCTGAGAAAGCAGCATTTCTAGTGCAGGCTACAGCATCTGGCAAGCATGACAGCTAAAGATGAGAAATCTTCACATCGCACATGTACAAAATATAACAGCAGAGCGCAGATGAGGTCACATAACAGGGCAGAGCCTACCATGGCAGCGGTGATTAAAACCTCACAGCTTCCTTCATGTAATTTCAGGTTTGGCTGCCAGGACAACAGTTCACTCAGAGTGACACCAGAAAGCTACAGCTTGGGAATTTATTTATTTTTTCCTCACAGGGAATTGTAAGTGCATGCTGATGTCTTAATGAATGGCTAAAATCTCAATTCCCACAGCAGCAGTCCTCAACAGGCCACGGCCCTTGCTTCCTCCCCACTGAGAGGAGCCAAACAAGTCCTATACAAGGCCAAGTTTCTGAAGCCCAGGTGCTTTTCCATAGCCTGAGGGGAGAGATGTGGGAAGCCGTTTGTAGCTTGTCATGGGATCACAGTGCGTAGGCAATGCAAAAATTGTGCTGACCACCAGATTTTCACTCTTAAAGGGAGCAGTAAAACCACACTGATACTGGAGCCTGGCACAAACAGAGGAATGCGCCTGCATCCTGGCATTTCTTCTCTGCTTCCCATCCTACTCACTTCAAAGCTGGCTTGGTAACAGAAAGATGATACCTTGTTTTAATATCAAAACTGAAGTGTGTAGCTACTATATTCATAACGCTGGCAGACTATTTTCACCCTTGATGCTAAAAGAAAAATGGGGTATGGAGGGAATCAGCAGCATTTCAATAAGGACATGAGAAGCTCCTCATGGACAGCAAGTTGTGTTTAAAGGTTACCTGGTGGCCCAGTACTCCATGCCTTTGGAGTCTGCTGCTGGCCCAGCAGGTTTCCAGTGACACTGAGTTCAGCACTTCCTCCATGCTGGCAACAAAGGCACATGATGTATTTTCTGAGTTCTGCTTTCTATCCAAAGGCAAATTTGCTGGCAACTGAGTTTCAGTGGCTCCACAGGCAGGGGAGGGATAAGCAGTGGAGAGCTGGCAGGACTTCTCTTACCCTGCATCTGGGAAGAAGATTTCCAGGATGAAGCCAGGTCAGGCAGGGAGGAGACAGAGGGAGATGGAGAGAAAAGCAACCCCCGGCTGTGCCAAGTGCAGACAATAAGCTGGGATTTCAACAAGGAGGTCTTGGGAGTGGGACTTGTTCCTCACTTTGGTTTTGATTTTGCTACATGAGGAACTGCAAATCTGCTTCTTCTCAGGGTGCAATAGCAAGGCTGTAAAGTCCTGTGGCAGAGCTGCCTCTTGGCAGGCACTGCGAGTACAACCACATAAATGTTATGGGGCTCCTGTAATTTCCACATCAAGCAGGACCTCCTTCCTTACCACTGGCTGGGCGCCCCACACCCCTCGGGAGGTCACCTACAGAGCACCAGGCTGGCTGGCAGGCACAGCAGCTCTGACCTGTTCCCAGCTAACGATCCCTTTCTGACCTCCCTCCACAAGCAACACACGCTATAAGCATCAGCCTCTTCATTTTGACAAAAAGCATCTTTCCAAATGCTCTCATTTACTACGCCAAGTGAGTGGAGCTTAAAGTTTGCTCTTTCTGTTTGTAATCTCATTTCAGCTGTGCAGTCAATAAAAAAGCTGCATGCTCTTGGACAATACAGAGAATTATGGGGAACTGGAAAGCAAATCTTAAGAAATCATCAGTGAAAGCAATCATGAGAGGAAGCCTGCAGTGTCGGGAAGAGAGCAGAGCCTGACGGTATCGGGAAGCTCCCGGCAGTATTCCAAGCTGGCTTTATCTGTATTACAGTGTATTTCAAGTTGCTTTAAGACTATCTGAGAGACACATAAAAAAAATAGCTTTTAACTACACGCAGTATGACACTAATTAGTAGACAAATACACAAGTCAAGCAAATCAACAACACAAACTCCTAACTCTGTTCTTCTCCTGGACACGGCTCATCACCACGCACCCACAGCAGCCACTGTGTCTGTCAGTCAAGGGACAACTCCATTTCCATGCAGTCTCAGACACCATCCCCCTGGTTTCTCTGTCTCTCCATTTTATCCAGCACCAGTAGGTCCTCCCACACACAAGATTTCAGGTCCTATGGAAAGTTGTAGAGTCTTCTAATCAAATACTGGCTAGGAGGTAATTACATCTCTGCTGATTTCATTTGGGTTTAACCATTAAGTTAATTTTATTTTGCAGTTGAAATTTTTAGGTCAAATACTCATGGTCTATAGCTTTGTAGTAAAAGTTTACCACCTAACTTTCATCTAACTAGTTTCTCTCCCTTTTACTTTCTCCCCTTTAAGATCTACAAAAAAAAAAAATAAAAGTATTAAATACAGTAAACTCTTTCGCAACATGCTAGGCTTGGTTAGTAACTACAACACTGGATTTACATGCAGAAAGCATGTCACCACGCCGCAGAATTGTGTGGCCAGTCAATGTAAAGCACACAAGCGTGACAGCTTCCCTCCTGTTCGAGCCCCGCGGCCACCGCTAGAGGGAAGTGCTGGTTAAATAATACCGTTAAATCTGTTCGCGAGAAAAATACTGACGGGTTGTAAATAGCTCTTAAGAGAGAGAAGAAAGAGGAAAACCAAGTTTGCCACAATTAAAAGATCAGTTCTTCCGCCTGTAAAAATATACGGGG
>VZRU01015662.1:461790-474857 GCA_013398155.1 Pedionomus torquatus | reverse complement strand
AGCTTGTTTAAAAAAAAAAAAAAAAAGGTGGTATAAACTATCAGAAAAATAACCCATTAGTGAGTATCACCAGTGATCAAGCCAGTCAGTGTCCTGTGCAATCGGGTACCAGGAGAAAGCAAAGAGTGACCCACCTGGCAGAGCTACTCACCAGGTCAGAAGACTCATCAGCTGATGTTTCCAGTGGCAGAACATAATTTCTGCAAGTGCTGCTCTCTTCACTTACTGGGATAAAATGGATCTTCTAACAATCAAGCAATAATTTTGCATTATTTTCTTTCATGTTCAGTGCTATCTTGTGCCAAGACCCACCAAAAGCTTTCATGCATTCTTGACTGTCCTGCACATGAGCAGTCATCTGGCTTCGCATAGAAGAGACCCAGAGATCGCCTGTCTATCAGGACATGAAAGCAGACGTGGTCTTCGCTGTCAGAATTGCTGACTTACCATAGATTCCACCCAAGCCATGGACCGCCTTTAACAACCTCAAAGGCTGTGATGATGGAGTACTCGGAGGGGAAGTCATTTGGGTAAGCCACACTGTAAGAAAAATACATGTAAGGCCTGTTAGAATCTGCCTTCTGACAAATACAGAAAAGATCCATTCAGTAAATCACATTTCTAATGGTTTTCACATAGCTATTTTAATGGCCCTGTAATGCAAAAGCAAGACCCACATCAAGAGATGTTGAGGAATACACTCTAAGATCAGTATTTAAAGGATTTGGCTGCATGAGGCTTCCTGATACTAATTAACCATGTGCCTGGGGACTTCAAAGAAGAAAAGGTCACTATCTGCATTTTTATCTCGGGCAAACTTCTGCCGAAGACAGTGGGGCCGCTCTTCCTCTGGGTCTGTGCAGCATTCAGCACTGCCCCACCAGCTGTGCAGCAGAGCAGGCTGGGACCATCAAGAGCAGGTTGCCCACTTACGTAGTCCTTTGAGCTGGGTTGCCTTTCAGCACACCCAAAGGGAGAGATCTCAAGGTGGTTTTATGTATACTGCCATCACAATTAACACAATTATTTGTTTGTTTAGTAATGACTCTTAAAAAAACCTTAGGGGTTCTTTTAAAAGCTTAATTCATAGCTTACATAGAGCTTTTCCCATGCTGTGTGGTAGGATTTCTGTGGTGGGCTACAGTTCATGAGCTGGATTCTTCAGCTGTCCTTTTCTCGCTTGCTTCAGGCAATTTGAATCCCTGAAGAAGTTCAGGCACTGCAATTTGGAAAGATTTTTATTACTTTAGTTGACTTGACATGGATCCATATAAAGGTGCACTTGGTAGAATTATAAACCTGCTTCAACACCAGTTAAAACTGGAAGATTAGAATGCTTTGAAGTGGAGAACACACAGTCCTAGCTCTCCACAACTTCTGAATCTGCACCTAAATCGATCACTTGATTTCTCCTTTAAGAAACCTCCATGTGATTTTTATTAGCTTCCTGGTTTTCACTACCTGGTGTATTCTATAGTAAATGCACTTTCAGACCAATGGACTAGTTGGAAGGTATGAGACATTTCCTTCCTGATCTCTAACAATGACTTCTCGCCCTGGGGAAAAAAAAAAAATAAATCTGCTTTTCACAATTGCTTATTTCATAGGTAATTAGAAATAAAGAGGGAGTTTTTTGTCAGGAAATGTGTTTCTTATCCAGCTGCATGAAACACAATTGTATCCACTTGCCTGGTTTACGTGTAGGCTTCAGTTTTGTAAGCGTAGCTGAAGTGCTTCACTTCTGGTAGCTTGCAGACTCTGCACTGCGGCAGCACTGGATCAGCTATAGAAATCGAAGCCAAGCGCAGTGCTCAGGATGAGTGTTGCCATACTGGTATCCAACTAAAGGATATTTACAATTTCAGAATACACTGAAAGACCCACTCATAGAAGTAGAAATTAATTCAGTGAGTTACTTTATAAGATAGCATAATCTTTGGCAGAGCACTTTTTTTTTTTTTTTCTCATTTTCACAGGAGAGAAAATATTTTAAGTTTAATATTAAATTGTCTCCCGAATAAACATGCAGTTCAGGTGATCTTCAAGTTCTGTGTATACACAAATGCAAGAAGTATACAGAAGTATGCATGTATTTAAAAAAGGGTGGGACATGACACAACATCTTCTAACAAAGATATAATGATCAATTCCATGAAGCATAAGTTTATTTCTCTCAAAAAAAACCCCACCCCACAAACAACCAAACGCAAACTATATAATGTGTTGTACATCAATGCCATAGAATTTGTTAGACTACTTCCATTTTAAAATATCATGGATAAATTATGAAGAAAAAGCATGGTTATTTCTCTTTTTATCTTATCATAGCATGTTTGTGTAACAAAGAAAAGTATTTTCAGCCAACTCCAAATTAGAATTTATCAGCTATGAGGAGAAAAGGATAAAAGACAGCACATGTATGTTTGCATACTTGTAGCATTGATCAAATACAGGCACAACAAAGTACAGAAGGGTATCAAAAGGAGACCTGAAACAACCTGCCATTGCATTTTATGCATTGTATGATACTTTATGTAAGTATCTATGACTGAAACATTTAATGGTTAACGCTGATCACAGTTAATGATAGTCCACTGCTAACAATCTCTTAACCATTAGACTTGCAGTGACTTTTACACACAGAAAAAGCACATGTACGTAAACAAAGTAGTTGATAACTTTATATGTGTTTTTGTTTGTTGTCCTCTGATCTGTCTCTAAAGATGCTCTACCTCTACATTGATGTACAAATGTAAATATCCCTTAACTATACAACTTCATGGTCTAGAAATATACACTGCAATACTTCTGAAAATTAGACTGAAGAATCATCCACAAGAAGAAAGCAGCAAGGAGCATTGTCCACAGCTTATTACATTTTTTGAAAAACTAATAGAATTTCAACTACTGTGTATTAGAAAAATTCCAGATGTAGTGCACAGTAGTACAATTTAACTCTTTTGTTGAGAAGTGAAGTTAAATATGGAAAGTGCATGCTAAACTTAGAGTTTACCATGAAAGCCTGTTCTAAGGATTCAGCTTTCTGCTTTTCTACAGACTCTTACTAGATGATTAATGTAGCTTTTTTTTTTTTTCCACGTGATTTTGATGGTTTTCTCTTTCCTGTTTCCTGAATTTAATTAGCCAGGCATGGATAGTATTTTCTGCATGGAAAGTTATGGTATTAAACAGATTCACTTCTTACTATTCTCCCTATAAGATCCAGCCCTAAAGCTACTGATGTCAGAGAAGTTTTGCTCTTGAATTCATTTGAAAAAGATAAGGCTCAGAATTACTCTAGGCAAAACAAATCTCAACTTGTTAAATTGCTACCTGCAAAGTAAACTCCTGCTTTCTTTAGGCCTGCACAGAGGTAGAGAGCAGGCACACCTAGTGAGAACACGTGGTGATCAACAAGTTTCCCACTGATCAACAATTGCTATTCCTTCTAGTTCTGATCACCATAAATGATCCTCTGCAGCTTTCCATCGACAGACTTACAGTGCTGTGTTTGCAGCAGTGAGATGCTCACCACAGAGGGCTCATATATATATATATACATATATAACATCTGTGTGCGTATGTGTCTCTTGGCAAGAAAAAGAATGACTGATCAATGAGTTCCAGGAATACCCTGCAAAGCCTCCCTGGAGACAAGACAGAAACAGATCCTTCCCCTGATTCTGAGGGCTTTTGGATCACATCCAGACGGGTAATGTGACTTCTGCATCTCCATACCCTGCTCAGCATCAAGCCTGCAATTGCAGGGGTTTGCAGCAGTCAACCTGTGTTATCATCTTCCCCATCAGTCTGTCTCTGGCTGTTATCGGGAAAAAGGCAGAGGAGTAAAGAGATGTGTGTGTATTGACATACACAAATGCTTATCAAAACAAGGATAACAGCATTAATATGTTATTAGGCTGTTGCAACAACAATAGCAATACACATCCAGAGCATAGTACTTTAAATACAGATATTCAAATAAATATCAAAACATAGAAATCCCTTCCTAAAATAAAGATCAAAGGACTTCTCACAGCCATCTTTCAAAACATTGCTTAAAATGTTGTATTAGTATCCCTAATTCCTTTTCTATCTCTGTATATTTAATATACAAAAATGTTTTTTATATTACTTCATAGCTATTGAAAAGCCACCTTTGTTAACTTATGTCTATATTTACCTTAAAAGACAGCCTGCACATGTTGTACTTGATACATTTGGAGAAAAAAATGTTTTTAACATTCCTATAATACAACATCAAAAATGTTCTTATGTGAACTGCAGTTTAACCAGTTGATCCCTTTTTGTACTCCAATCATTCTGAATAAAAACACACACTATTATAAAGAAAAGGGAGAGAAATTAAATGTAACAATTCCTCTCACACAGTTAACAACACACTGCACTTGTGCTAACACCGGGAAGAACAGCCGTCTGGGATGGATACCCTGTGATGGGTAAAACCGTTGCAGTGTGGGAAAGCAATAATACAAATACAAGCAAGAATACAATACAATTTAAAGTTGCTACTCATAGTTGCTACAGAATTTTTGGCTGCCTGTTCATTACAGAACACAAGAATTCATAAAAATCTTAATTCACTGTAGTAAAAAAGATTGTTGCTGGTAATTAGAAGTCATAAGGAAACATTTCATTATTCTCCTTATTTGAGGCAATTCTACTCATTCATGTAAGACTCTGCTGGACCTTGTGAGACCAGTAGTAATAAAGTGTAATATTTTACAAGGACTTGGTAAACTCAAGAGAAACATATCAGACTCCTAGCAACACCATATAGAGAAAGAAACAACCAATGATATTGCTGAGCTATAACTGTTTATTCATAATCCATCAGTATTTATTTCCTCCTCTCACACCACCTTAAGGAAACTCCAGGATGATGTTCTCCTTAGAAATGGAAGACTCCATGGCTGACACTAGAATGAACCTGATATAAGCAATGTGTGTCCTTTTGTGGATGTCCCAGACATCCCACCAAATTACCCTTGGGGAAAAAAAAAAAAAAAAGCCACACAAAAACTGAATAGTTGCCAGTAATCCAAATCATCAGCTTTGAGTCATCCCTGGGTTATATTTTGTCTGGCTGTGTAACTAGCAGCAGCACCAGGGGACCAGGTAACTCTCACTGGTACCTGGGTGTATCTCCTCACTCAACACTACAGTAAGTTTCAGGGAATACATGTGGTAGCAATTACTGTCATCTTCCATCAAGAAAAAAATCTGAAAAATTCCTTTTAATCCATACTATTCTTTCTGGTAGACCAAGTACTTCAGCATGTGAACTCTTCAGTGTGTTCAGTGTCTCTGTGACAGCTGCACACATCTTCCATAAGAAACAATAGCATTTTACCAGGTAATACGTAAGAAGCTCCTCACTAGCATCCAGATCAGAAATTCCCCCCCTGCCATAAATAAATCTAGTGTTAATGAACTGCTATTGTGTATCACTTACATAAAACATAAAACATGAGAGGAAACAGAGAATTATTATGTTTTTAAAAAAATGAATGCCACATTGAGAATCCTTACTTACAAGCTCAAATGGAGTGCTTGCCTGCATATTGTAAGCTTGGCATCTGCACAACAGCAACAAAACTTCCATTAATTTGTTGACTTAAAACGTTACTACAACAACAACACCTTATTTTTTGAGAGTAATGTATTCATCCATAGGTTTCAGGGCTGTTATTTCATCTCCTGCTGCTCTTTTCATGACAAAATAGAGATATCTTCTACTCTTCTTAAAATTATCAGAGGAGAGTTCAGCTTCAAGCATGTCTAAGTTTGTTCCAGAATTAATGAAACCTTTATTGCAGAAGTGAGTACGGCACATTTACAATACAATTTTTTTGGTATCTTGGGGAGAACTCCTTATAACAATTTAGCAATAGTGATAGGTAGTACTTGGAGAAGTAGTGAAGTAAAACTCGAATTAAGAGAGTAGCAGCATACACATCAGCTGTGATAAAGAAAATCCAGCATAGAAGGAAGCCATTAAGCACTCTTCAAACTAAGACTTCAACTGAAATCTGTTCTGTAGTAACCCCTCCAGCTCTAATACCCAGACAGCAACTGCAAATTGCACGAACATTTGAAAAAAGCACAGGCCATCCACACACAAACAGCTACCACCAAGATTATCATGTGATTCATTTTTATGGCCTGATAAGAATCACACCTAATTTCTTGGACTGAAAACAAACAGATTGTGTTTCTCATTCTTGCTGCCACTTTCTCTATTTCATACTAAAATGTAAGAACAAAACCAGTGGTAAAAATTTTCATAGCCAAATACAGCAACTGTCCCTTGCAGCAGTGGTTCAGCTGTATCTGTGCCCTGCATTGTAAGGATGGGAACCTAATGAATTCCTAAGGAAGTCCTCCTCACCATTATGAATCAACCGTATGGTCATCAAAATTCTCCCTTACACAGGAAACTTCCTTGCTGTGGGCACACTGTGAGTATCTCTTCCAGCCATCTTAGTGACCCTCACAAATTCTGATCCCAGTGTCCATGTTAGTCTGCTACATCTTTCATTTCTTTGCAAATATCCATCCCTTCAACAGCTGTCCTTTCTTCCCTCTTAGATGGAATCTTTCCCCTTCAGCCACAGTAGCTGCCTCAGTCTCCTATTTTGATATCAGTCTCCTATTTTGATAAATTGGTTCTTCAAGGGTATCCTCTGAAACACTATTCAAAGTAAAAAATATTTTAATAGCAATGTTTCTAGTTGAAATATTGACATTAGTCCTCTGCCAAGGACTACAACTGATACAATGTTTCTAATGAAGGAATGGCAAGGTCAAAATGTAATCATTGCTGTAAAACACAAAAGTTAACATGCAACAACTAAGCACAAAGTCCACCCCCAAGCATAGGTTCTTGCAGATTCCTCATATTCATTCAAACTACTACAGGAGAAAATCTTCCCTGTTTCCATATATCTATTTATAAAACCCCACTTCTGTATTGCTCTTCTGTTTGTGGTAGGCAGAGTAAATCCCTCCATAGCCTGAATGCATAACAACTCAAGGTCCACGCCTTCCCAGGTAGCAGATGGCTCACTGGTCTACCAGGCAGAGCTTTTGTATTTTGCAGTTTAAAACCAACACCATCTAATTTTCGCTTCAGGTAGAACACAGAGCCTCAAATAGGTTTGAAGCAGAAGGGCACTCATGTTAGCAGGGGATTTTCTCTTGCTGGTCCAGTGGAGGGCAGCAAAATATTTACTAAAGATATTCCTCATTTAATGTCCTCATCACTCAGTTGTCTCAACAAACGGCTTCATAAAAATGCTGGATGAGTTCAGTGCTGCTTTGTTTGGCTTACAAGACCTTACATATTTGTTTATTTTAGTTAAAAGTAAGTTTTTAGACTATCTGAGACTTTTTTTCACATCAGAGATTGTGCCTTAAAACAAACAATGCTTCCTGTATAAGTAACTCTGTGGTGCTCCCATTCTTTCCAGAGCTAATGACATCCATATCAAGAGGAGGGGGGTACTAATGCTCTGCCTTGAAGCCAGCTAATTCAAAGTCTGGAAAGCTTGTGTAAATTTACCAGTGATTTAAATCCAACTGCATGTTTCCAGCACAGCTGTATTGGCATACTGATTATCTTGCATCATTCATTTGCTATGAGTACATTTTATCTCAGCTTTTCATTTAATATAAAGGGGAGTCAGCAGTACTAATGGAATAGTTTGGAGACTGTGTCCTAAGCTGGAAACCAAATTAAAAAAAGAAAAATATTTTAATGCATCTGTTAATGGATTTTGTACAATTCTTTTTAGTAGAAACTGAATATCAAATATATTAATTTTATGCTGGTATTTCATTAAAAGCTACTGATAATAACCTTCCACATAGGGACAGACTGACTGGAGAAACACTGCTGAGAACAAAATACAGAATATCTAAAACTCTTTAGTCTAAATCACAGGAGCTGCAAAAAGTCTTTAACTAAGGAGTGCACATGTGCTTTATAGCCTGTAAAATCTCACTCACTTTATCAAATGTTTGGGGCACCCTCCTGGAAATGAGCTCTCCTACTGATGACAACAAGGCAGAAAGTACAAAGAGTCACCACAGACCAGTTTGGAGTTGGGAAGGAAGCAGAGATGGCTGCATGATGCCTTCAGCATCTGCTCGCCCTTTACACTGAGCTGACAATACCTGTGTCACAGGGCAGCATCGGTACTAGCAGGAGAGGCAGAATCCCAGGAGTCACAACAGTTGTGCTTCTGGCGTTGGCTTTAAGCACTCAGGTTAGGAGCTCAGGCTGAAATATAGAGGAGCACACACTGGGAACAATTCACATGTTGTGGTCAGAAATTACAATCAGGCAGGTGATTTTTCCTGGGGAATACTGGCAAAATCCAATGTTTTATATTGCAACTGAAGCAAAAAGCTATTAGGTAACTGGATGCAGGTATATATCAATCAGTGTTAAATCAGTGCCATGAGTATGTTTGAGAACCCTTCCTACACCACAAAATGACCTCAAGGAAAACACAATTAAATTATTTCCAATTATACCTCTAGAAATTCAGGACAAGTTTCCCTGTGCAGACGAGGCAATTCTCAGAAACAGAAAGGTTTTTGCTGAGTTTCTCACAAAGATACTGGCAGCTGCTGGTACTGTGGATACTTGACTGCAGTGAAAAAAATCATGCAACAGAACTGCACTTTGAACTGCAGAAGAGCAAGGACTCCAACTGGGGGCGCAGCAAGCTACCAGGGCTTTTCTGTAGGATTGCCATACAGCCACTCCAGAGTATTTGCAGCTGATCCTTGAGAGAAGGTAAAATTCTGGATACTCAGTGGAAAAAGAAAAGAGATGAGATCTCTCAGGAAGAGGTGGGATTTCAACCAGGAAAGAGGAAAACACCGATGCTGGGCAGGAGGCACAATTTTATGCAGCATAATTCCTAAATTAATAAACGCCTACAGTAGGATATTTCAACATAAAACAAATTACCAACTTCCTCTTGGAGCTGTATAAACTATCTACAAGAAACACTTACTTAGATAGGCTGTAATGGTGTATAATACATCTCGTCGATGTACAAAGTATATAAATTCTATTTTATGTTTGACAAATTATTTTCACTGACACATGCTGAAGTAAATGTAATTACAGAAAACACAGTGCTCACAGAGCAAACACTGGCACCAGTCTGGAAATCTTGCAAAAGAAAACCACACTGCTTTACAGTACGCAAGAACTGACTGAATAACTCTCCTGGACTGTACAAGGTTTAGGAGGTCAGGAGAGCCTGCTGAAGAGCAAGAGGACAGACAGTGCAAGTTTCATCCAACATAGTTGTTCTCAACTGGAAAACATTTATATTATTTCTAAAGCATATGGACCTGTCTTAAGTGGTTGTTTACAGTGGTATTAATTGCTATGGAACCCAATCAGATGGAGATGTTGAAAGGAACAAAGCCGGAAAAGTGAAACAATAGCAAAGAGAAGGAGTGGCCTAGTGCACACAATAACCAGGTTCACAGCTGCTAAAAACCATCTCACAGACCCCGTTCCCTGGAACTGAATTGTGTCGCTAAGGTTGTCAAAGAGACACCCATTCAAGCACTTGAGCTGGTCTTTCCTTTCCAGGTTCCCATCAGACCCAGGGGAAATGCCTGTCCTGCTCACAGCACATTTCCCCCTTTTGCTGTGAGGCTCCTAACTTCCACTGGCCCATCTCTGCCTGCTTTACTCCTGCCCTTTTATAGCACCAAGTGCCAATGAAGGGTCAGTAGTGCCCTCTTGCCCTTGATAAAACACAAATCCTTTATACCATCAGGATGAGATTCAATAAAGTTTCTTCACAGCTGGAAGCCTGGCTATTGCATATTGCGGTCTCCCTTGCATTGGCTACTGCCAGGTCTGGTTCCCCAGTATCTTCCCTGCCTTAGACCCTTAGATTACCTCCACCTTATGCAAAAAAATGGGCCTTTTACTGTGCTCCCAGCTTCTTGCCCCCATGCCTGCAACCAGCTCATTGCTTTCCCTTTATATGTCTCATTTTTAGTTCAACATTTTTGTGAGGGCAGCATGCAGCTCACTTGGAGCAAGAGCTCTGACCTGGGATGTAGCACATGGACTGTGTATCAGATTTAAAGTTGATCTGCAAGCACGAGAGTCTGGTAGGCCCAAAAACCATAAAACAAAGTCTAAACACATTAGCTAGTGTATATTGACAACACATACTTACCTGTATTTCTACCTGGGATTCTCCAGCACAAAGAATATCTGCTACGAGTCTCTCAGATGTAACTATCCCTGTAGAATGGTTTAGGTTGGAAGAGACCTCAAAGATCATCTAGTTTCAACTACCCGGCCATGGGTTGTAACTGTGGTTGTAGAAAACAAACCAAGAAATATTATCAACGGTGGTTTATGTTATTTTCCTTTCCTTGGTGGGCGATTAAGCCCAAGGACAGCGAGGTCTGGGAAGCAGCCAGGGCTTCTGCCCTGGTAGAGCAGCACCTTCCTGCCCTGGGTTCCATTTCCTGAATTATACACAGCAGTGGCAAAAGCTGCAGCTGGGGACCAGAAGAGCAGCTTGCCAGCCAAGGGAGTGAATGATGGTCGGGAGGGAGGCACCTTGCAGCTGGGACAAATAATGTGCAGGAAACCAAGAAGCCAGAGGCCCAGCAGAATGGCCAGGGGAAAAACAGGACACAACGCCAGCTCAGAGGGAAGCTCGCGCTAAATGACGGCCCGGGTCTTCAGGAGGGAGGGAGATAGAGATGCCTATCTAACTGCTTTTGTGTGGGCTCACAGTCTGAACTGCAGAATGGCTCTTTTGTCTAGGCCCCTTGCTGGAGCTAAAAGCCATGAGGCATGCGGCCAGATGGCCAGGGCGGGCTCCCAGGACCCAGAGGGAGGAAAAGGAGAGCTTCGTTCCTTAAATTTGTACTGATTGCTGAGGCTTAGAGAACAAAACTCCAAAATACAACCTCAGGGGGAGATTTAGAGACTGAACTTCTCAGACAGCTAGAAGGCACTTGCAAGGAAGGAGAGGAGCTGTGGATGTACCTACCTTATGTGGCGTATAGTCTTAGCTGCTTAGACCTGCTTTATGAGACACTCTTGACTTCAAAGTACAGCTAGTGGATGGAATCTCCATTCCCTTACTGTGCCATCGGGCACAGGAACAAATCTAGTTTTAAAAGAAAGCCCCATAACCTTATGGCCCCCTGAGAGCAGTCGCATAGGGAGCTTCCCAAAATAGAAACCATGTAGTGGGTGCCAGAGTCAGTGAGGCAGTGTAACTAAGAAAATGGATGAAAAACAAGCACTGAGCAACACAGAGGTATTTCTGTATTAACCCTGCCAAATGGATTATTTATACCCTAATCTTTTGCTGTTGGTATGACTGAGTTTTTTGAAGGAAAGTTGCAGCCAGCTTCTCCTGGTTATTTGATGAAGCAGATAAGCTCACACCTTAAAGCGGTTCCACCAACCTCTGGTAGCCTTCCCAGCCATATGGATTTCAAGATAATTTTAAGCCAGAAAGTGGCAGTTTACAAGAAGATACTCTAGGGATGATGGAACATCAGAACTTCCCTGAATGTAAACAGTCCTTAAGTAACAAAACTACATCAAGAACTGAAAGTGTGTAACTTCAAGAGAAACATCCATGCCATGAAATGCTGATTGTCAGACCTGGAGCCTTGAAAGGGGTGAAGGTGGCCCAAGTGGTCTTTGCAGTTCAAAGAATGTCAATGAAAGCCGAAAGGCAGGCAGGCAAATACATGCAAGAAGGACAAGGTGCTCCAGTTCATGGGAGTCAGGTGCCCTGGTGTGAGCACACAGAGGCACTTAGAGAACAGAAGTGAAAGGAGCTGGACTCCAGAAAAGACCTTTAAAGCTTCAAGGCATGGTAATTTCTATCTTGAATGGTAGCATCTGAGAAGCATCACCCACAGAGGTGACACCTACTTGCAACCCAAAATCTGCCTTCAGGTGTCTCCTTTTGCAAAGCCCTAGAGCCCCTCTTCCACATTACCAAAATCCAGGTGTCACCACATACATGGGACTAATGACAGATTCTGCCTTCTCCTCATTAGCTCTGTTCATGTCATGGAGGAAGAATGGTCATCCTCAAGTGTCCGACTATGCAGCTCACCCCAGCTCATCACTGAACTAAACCCCTCCAGTCAAACTTTGGATTGTTGCATTTT
This sequence comes from Pedionomus torquatus, assembly GCA_013398155.1. Taxonomy (NCBI): domain Eukaryota; kingdom Metazoa; phylum Chordata; class Aves; order Charadriiformes; family Pedionomidae; genus Pedionomus; species Pedionomus torquatus. The sequence goes on along the minus strand of VZRU01015662.1, from coordinate 462,638 downwards.
TATATACATGGTGTTATTCATAGACATTTACTTTACAGAATTCTAATAATGAGTTCCTCCTGCCTTCCACTTCTCCTTTCCAGAACCTACAGTACTTAGCTATCCATACTATTCAACAAGTTCATTTTCCCTCAAAGCATAACAGAAATCTCCCTTACTGCTGTTCAACACTACTGCTTCTTGCTCTTTCCCTACTGGAACAAATAATTTATTCCCTTCCTCCTTGGAGCATCTTTTAAAATAGTTTAGCAAACACTGTTATCACGCCTGCCCTCAGTCTTCACTAGACTAAACAATCTCAGTGCCTTCAACTCATAGGGCATGATTTTTTAAACCTCTGTTATTCTTTTTGCTTGCTTCTGGACTCTGTCCAGCTGGCCCACATCTTTCTTGGATGTTCGGTGTCCACAGAATCACATCTGAAACATCATCAATATGTTTAATACTGTAATAGTTACTTCAAAAGATCCAATTATACAGTACTCCTGACATTCCATCTCCATGCTGGACTTGTAGGTTTTAACTTCCTTTTTCTTCCCCCCAAGGCTTTCAGAAGGGAAAAATACAACTTGGGATGTTACCAAGACAGTTAAGGAGTGCAGCACAGACTCTCAAAGCAGGAGTTTGATGGCTCTGTGTAGCAAACCAGGCCAGATGGCAGGCTAGACTTGGGAGAAGAGATGTTACCTCTTACTAGATGATACAGACGACAGCAAATTTAAGTTGACTCAGTGATGCGCACAGTGCTTTAGCATAACTTTTTCTATACATCGTGAGTGGCAAATGATGGTATTTCTGTTGCCATTAGAGCACTTGGGGGGGGGGGGGGGGGGGTTATTGTTTTTTTT